>JAAEAF010013691.1:0-104649 GCA_011037195.1 Triatoma infestans
TTTAATTCATCTTGTCTAAACAGTATTAGGAAGTTGGCATTTTCTCGAACTAAATGTTTAGGGACTCTAGTGTAACTCTGACTTAGATAAAAGATATCAACCCCATTGTGGCGCCCCATACAAAAATAAGATCTTACATTATCTTGTTTATCGCAGACAATATCATCGAATATAAAGATTGAATTGGGTAGGGCCTCTTTGGATGGAGGAACTTGAGAATTATCTTCATATTGATAAAATCTGACATCACTTATAGGTTCTAATATTTGTGCTAACTTCCTATATTTGGGCTGATTTAAGGATTTTGCAAACAAATAGATATTTTCAAATCTTAGCCCGTTTGAATCATAAATTAGACTTAACATAAGATTAGTTTTTCCGCAGTTGGAAGGCCCACATATTAGACATCTAATTGAGTCAGGGAAAAGTGGACCGTGTCTTGATTCTTTCTTAATCGGGGCGCCACCGTCTAGGTTTTGAATACGGAGCGTGGTATGTTGCTTCACCAAGCGCATGATGGAATCTAACAAGAATCGCTCTCTCACCTCTCCTTATATAGTTTTTTTTGCAGACTATGTGCAATATCTAACCTACAGAAAACCTTAACTTAGCACCTAAAGAAATCCTATTATAATAAAGCTATGTACATATTTATACACAAACCCAGAACGCCATTACGTGGGTACGTCCGCTATAGCAAAGTGGCCATGGGCAAGAGTATGAACCTGATCGACTAGATGGCGTTTGTCGTCATAGGGTGAAAGGGATACTTTTCTTTGTTCGACAGAAAAGAGTTTATGTTGCTTCGATATAATTGTTCGAAAAGATATCATAAACTCCTTTCTGTCAAATAGGGCAGCCACATAATCATCAAATGTCTACCGCTGCCCTCTTTATCCCTTTCGCCCGTTTCATCTCTTGTCCCCGAATTCGTAGCGCATACATTTTTGCGCGGAGGCCCACGAATTCAGACACAGGCTCACCGCTGGCCTCGTCCTTAAACTTCCCCAACACCTTCTTGTTTCTGTTACTGTGGCAGGGATGTCCCTTGGGGTAGTCTGATGTGTCCAGCTCGTTTAGCATGGTAGTCATGCCCTGGTAGAAGTCGTCAGTTTTTATTTCATAAATAAAACTGTCCGTGTCAGTGTACAGTAATTTCAGTTGGTTAGTACCGTATCTGTCCAGCATTGTGTTGTAATGGAAGTCGTACATCCGGGCTTTTGACAGATCTAAAATGGCCATTCCTACATAAATAGGTTTGTTCATTGTGACCTGTTCGTAGTCCAGATGTACAGCAACCAGTGTCTCGGTATAAATTGTCCTGTCCTTGAAAGTCGGTTTGGCAATTAGTTTCCGTAATCTCCGTTCGTTTGTAACCAGTTCTATCTTCATTCTTTTCCGGACGTCTTCCATGAACTTTCCAAAGACGGCATTGTTCATAAGTTTGTAGAAGTCTTTGTCGAAATCGTTCGTCGCTTGTTGTCTCATTTGGGTGTTGAGGTCGATGTAAGAACTTAGCCAGCGGGACTGTCTGAAGCGTAGCGCTCGATGTATGCGTACTAATCGGAGACCAAGGCCCATGGCCTGTTTCAAGTTGACGAAGTGGACAACGTATTTCTCCCTGCTAGATAATGGTGCTAATAATTTCTTATTAGTCCCTCCAGGAGGCACCATATTCTCCGGCAGAAGGGGGAAATCGTTCGAGCAGCTCGTGCAACTCAGTCGGATACTCTATATCAGCTTCGACAATATACCCGAAGGGGCCATCTTCAGGTATACTGCCCCAATCTAGAGAATCCGGAATCTGAACCCATTCGAAACCCCCATAAGGAAGAGGATTTGACATTGCCCACCCATACAAATTGTTTGCGTCTAGGTAGGCAATATACTTTGATTCGTTATGAGGGTCTCGATCTAGGTTCAGATGTTTATTATCGGCTTTGCTATAGCGGTGACTGCATTGGCATATGCCACCCCTTATCCCGCGCTCAACCATTAGGAGCTGGTCATAGTCGGTGAGTAGATCTAATTGTACCCCTGTACACTTCAACATGGCATCCCATGCCAGCCCGGGAGCCGTGAAATACCAGGCGGGGTCCAGTGAATATGCTCCTATGCAAACATCCCTGAAATTTTCAAAGATGTCACACAGGAGCATTACGTCTACCTTGAGGTAGAGTTCACTGTACCCGCCCAGGGTTCTAATTCCAAACGCCTTCCATGCTGATAGTCCTCGTCTGAGATGTGGCATTCATTGAGGATGCTATAGAATGCCTCCTTAGGGGGTAGAACCGTCTCCCTAAGTTTCTCAAACGAGTCCGTGTAATCATAGGGGTACACTCCTTTCCGTATGACCAGGTCCATCTTGTCGGCGGGGAAGAATTTACCTATATCGATGAACTTATTGCGGGGCAAATTCTTCGACAACCTGTCCAAGCTGGAAGCCATGATCTGAAGGTGTCCACAAATCTGACGGTTAGGGCGCCCACTTGCTTACTAAAAGAGATATATTTCTCTTCGCTGTTGGGGATGACGTCAATACGACTATTGTCATAACCCAACTCGCGAACTATAAAGTGGGCGTCGTAGCCGCTCAGATTGTGGAGGAAAACGGGAAGGAATCGAGGAGTACGATAAAGGATATTACATTGGGAATGGGCAGGACCACGATACACACCAGTGATGTGGTCATGGTCTGCCACTTTTTTATTGGAGGAAAGGAAAGGTTTGGAACAGAGGTAACATTGCTGGGATTTCAGGAAGGCTTCCAGCTGGCATGGTGTCAGGGGCAGCATAGGCCGTTTCATGGAGTACACCTCGGCTACCTTTTCTGCCATTGCCTTTATATGTACCATAAACTTCTCTGCGGCGTCCTCACCTGTATAGATGTAAGGCTCCGCAGGAAAGTCAGCGGGTAGGCAGTGACGAGGTATGTCTTCTGCAACCTTGACATAGGTGCAGAAGCTCATAGGCAGGTGGCTCTGATAGGGTGTTGTTTGCGAAGTACCCGGATTGTTATTAATTTTCTTTAATATGCTTTCAAAATCAGCATAAATGACGATGGGAATCCTCAACTGATTCTGTATCTTCGTAAAAGATACAGTTGGTGGGGTCCCATCGTCATTGCATTCTGGCAATACAATCCGGCTAGGTCTATTCAATTCATTCCGCAGTACTCCATGTGTTCCTTCACCCGCTCAGCGATGCCTTCTCGATTCAAATTAAAATGCTGAAAGCATCGCTTGCAAACGTGTACCCCGCCCTTGTGGCTGTTGATCTGGCGGGCCACTAACTTATTGAAATCTTTGATATAAGTGTAGTGGCTCCTTCCATTTTCAAGTGTTAGGAGAAGGAGGTCCCTGTGGTCTTCCTTCTCCTGTTTAACCACTTTTAAAAGGTACACGTTACCTTTCTCTCCAAGGGTGAAAACATTAATACTTATATTGTTGTGCTTTTCAAATTTTTTCACCTCATGGAGAGGAGTGGGGAAGGATATGCAGCCAAAATTGTACCCATGTACGAGGTTTTTGTATTTACTTTGACGTTCTGGGTGTACTTTAACGAGGCGAGAGAGTATGGTGTACATGAAACATCGGTCGTCATTGTTTATAACATTTATTACCGCTTTCTTACTCGCTATATGTGGGGGCAATGGAATAAAACTTGAGCCCCCTAGCGGTTGAAAGCGGTTGACACGAAGGAGAACCCCATCAAGATTTTTAACGGACCAACCGCTCCCCTTTAAAGCTGACTCCTCCATCTCGGTAGCTATCTTGGTATAGCTTTCACTTAAGCAATCCAAGATGAAGGAATCTTCATATAGTACTTTATTTTTGGTCTTGAAGGCTCGATCACAGGTTTCACCTTTAGGATTCTCGAACGTAGCCTCCAAGACCAAATTATACTTGAGGGGAGCATCAGTTTCTTCCAAGCATTCTTTTAGCAACCGATGCAGAGTCTCCGTCTGTGAACATAGAAATTCTACTGCATCGGATGCCTCAGTGCAAGGAAGAAAAAACGTTTTGAGGGTTCCTCCGTGCGCTGTTTCAATCTGATAAAGTTGCCCTTGTGCTACATCAATTCGGGCTCTTTTCCTCATGATGATCGATGTTTCAATCAACATCAGCAATGTGCGCAATCAACGTCTTCTTGGAAGAATAACCTTCTCCACACTTTTGACAAAGATGACGCTGATTGCGAACTGAGCAAGCTTGCTCATGTCGATTCTTGAGATATACCATGTCGAAAACTTTACCGCAAAATTTGCACTCCATCATATTCTCACACACACACACACACACAAACACAGAAATTGAATGTATACAAATATATGTATATTTATAGAAATAAAACTAATTACCTAAGAAAAACTAATTACTAAACCTAAGAAAAAATTATATATTATATAATATACTAATTACAATATTATATATACACGAAATGAAAACTTAATGAAATAATTACACGAAAAAAATATTAAAGAACGAAAATATTAATATAACGCAAATAGAAAACTTAATGAAATAATGCAACGAAAAAAATTAAAGAAACGAAAATATATATATATATTTAGTATACAACAAAAGAAAAAGCAGATTTAAAATAATATTACTTACAGTTTAGAAGATCTTATTGATGTTAATACTAAAGCACTTACTTAACTGAATGATTCTGCTGGAACTCGCACTCGCCTTATATACCATCGGAAAAAGCTCAAGCTTCAATCCTATTGGCTGTTGAGTATGGTGACATCACTTTCTCGCAATTCTATTGGCTGATGAGAATGACGTCACCTACCCTGTGGGTTAAGTGAAACGCGCACGGTAGAACTTGCAAAATGTTATTCATACTAGGCGAGCTCAAAGTCCAGTTTAATAAATCAATACGGTGAAATATATTTTTTTTTTTTGTTGCGCACAGTAGAATAGGCAAAATGTTATATATATACTGAACAAGTTTAAAGTCCACTTTAATAAATGAATATGTTGAGAAATTTTCTGTTGCAAGTTTGTACAAATCAAGTATTTTTTTTTCGATGTTTTAGCAGGAGTAAGAAATAAATTAAAATGAACTTGTTGAGATATGTCATATTGCACGGTATGACACAATACGTACAAATCTAGTATTTTATTTTTTTTTCGATGTTTTAGCAAGAGTAAGAAATAAATACAAATGAACATGTTGAGACATGTCATGTTGCACGGTATGACGCAATACGCACAAATCTAGTATTTTTCCAAGTTTTGGCGAGAATATGAAATAGACAGGCTTTAACATGCTCAGTATAATAAAATTAAGTTTAGCAATGGAGTGACGTCATCAAATATGTTTTATTATGTGCCTGTCAGAACATGTCGGTTTCAGTTCGGTTATCTTCGGCAATGTTCGGCTATGTTGAGGCATTTTCTATTGCAAGTATGTACAAAACTAGTATTTTTCCATGTTTTAGCAAGAGTAAGAAATAAATTAAAATGAACATGTTGAGACCTGTCATGTTGCACGTTTGTACAAATCTAGTATTTTATTATTTTCGATGTTTTAGCAAAAGTAAGAAATAAATTAAAATGAACATGTTGAGACCTGTCATGTTGCACGTTTATACAAATCTAGTATTTTATTATTTTCGATGTTTTAGCAAAAGTAAGAAATAAATTAAAATGAACATGTTGAGACATGTCATATTGCACGGTATGACGCAATACGTACAAATCTAGTATTTTTCCAAGTTTTGGCGAGAATATGAAATAGGCAGGCTTTAACATGCTCAGTATAATAGAATTAAGTTTAGCAATGGAGTGACGTCATCAAATATGTTTTATTACGTGCCTGTCAGAACATGTCGGTTTCAGTTCGGTTATCTTCGGCAATGTTCGGCTATGTTGAGGCATTTTCTTTCGCAAGTATGTACAAAACTAGTATTTTTCCCAGTTTTGGCGAGAATATGAAATAGACAGGCTCAGTATAATACAATTAAGTTAGCAGTGGTGTGACGTCATTTTGAGACATTTTCTGTTGCACGTTAATACAAATCAAATATTTTTTTCCATGTTTTAGCAAGAGTAAGAAAAAAATTAAAATGAACATGTTGAGACATGTCATATTGCATGGTATGTCTCAATACGTCCAAATAAAAATTTGGTTAGCTGTGGTGTGACGTCATACAGGGTAGTACATTTATAACTCACCAGAATGCGCATTTGAGAAGACATTAATGACGTCACATAGCCGCCATCTTGGTTTATAGAGGGGGAATTGGGCGTGACCTAAAGGTGGTGGGAGTAGGGGGCGTAGCTTAGGAGCTCGTCGAAATCGCTGATTGGTTGATTGTAAGAAGAGAGGGGGAAAGGGGCGTGGCTCGAGACGTCATCGAAGTCGCCTATTGGTTGATGGTAAAAGAAGTGGGGAGAGGGGCGTGGCTTAAGTGCTCACCCAGTTCTATGATTGGTCAGTTAGAAAGGGGTGGGGGTAAAGGGGCGTGGTCTAAGTGGTCGTTCAGTTCGGTGATTGGTTAGATGGAGAGGGGGTAAGTGGGCGTGGCCTAAGGGCTCATCCAGTTCGATGATTGGTCAGGGAGAAAGGGGTGGGGTACGTGTGCGTGGCCTAAGGGCTCATCCGTTCGGTGTGATTGGCCCTGGAGAGGGGTGGGGTAAGTGGCGTGGCTAGGGCTCATCCATTTCGGTGATTGGCCAGATGGAGAGAGGGGTAAGTGGGCGTGGCCTAAGGGCTCATCCAGTTCGATGATGGTCAGTGAGAAAGGGGGGGGTAAGTGGGCGTGGCCTAAGGGCTCATCCAGTTCGGTGATTGGCCAGATGGAGAGGGGGTAAGTGGGCGTGGCCTAAGGGCTCATCCAGTTCGGTGATTGGCCAGTTGGAGAGGGGTGGGAGTACGTGGGCGTGGCCTAAGTGCCCGTCCAGTTCGACGACAAAAAAGGTTTCCCAGCTCCCGCATTTCCCCTCTACTGGCTCTAAATAGCTCCGAGGTAAAATTCGCCTCTCTGTCAGTAAGCAGCCTTTTCGTAGCGCCATGCCTAAGTAGTACCAATGCCTGAGCCGTTTTCTCGGCCGTCAACGTTCTCAACGGCATGGCCTCGGCATATCGTGTAAAATTATCAATGAAAGTTAACAGGTACTTATATCCGTTTTTAATCGTGGGGAATGGCCCCACAACGTCTAAGGACACCTGTTCGAACGCATAGCCGGCTTCATTCGACTGCCCTAGCGGTATTTTTAATCCTTTTGGGATTCGGTGTCTCTTGTTCGTGGATTCGGCGTGTGTACCTTGCTCGCTTAGAGTATTTACCGACTGTGCCTCGTCGATACGCTAGTGTCTATCCTTTATGAGGATCTGCCCTTTTGCAGCGTCCAACACCACGCCTGCCTTGGGCATTAAATCCCATCCTAGGAGGCCATCTCCTCTGAATGCAATGGGCACAATTACAAAATTGTGAAGCGTAACCTTCCCCTTTAATTGGCATTCCACTTCCTGTTCCTCTGAACAGACACCGACGAGCCAGTCACGCTCGTGTCCCGAACAGAAATCAGATTTATGATTTTTTTCCTATTTATTAATGTTTCGTCAATGCAGTAATGTTGTCTTTGTCATTTTTATTTCTGCAGTCTTATTCATGATAGACATTGTGTACAGTCTATCTGGTAAACGAGGTCTGATTGTAATTTGTTGGGAGTAGGGTCTTTAAGTTTGCTGTATAACTTGTTAATAGTATTAGTGCATTTCTGGGCTAAAATGATATTAGAGCGTCTGATAATTTTAGAGATTTTCTCTGAAAGTTAGTTAATGTATGTAAATGAAATGCATTTAGGAGGTTGGTCAACAGAAATATGAGGAGAATGATTTAAGTGGTTATCGTAATGTCGTGTGTAGATGACAGTATTTCATTAAGTTTTCTGTTAATGAGGTATTGAGGATAGCCATTATTAGAGAAAATTATAGAAAGTCTTTTTTTACTGTCCTGATGAAATTTGGGATGACTAAGAGAAAATTACGTCGGGAAAAAGCTTTAAGAAAATTAATTTTTGGGGAATATGGGTGTTGGGATTTGAAATGAAGGTAACGGTCGGATCGTGTTTTTTGAGTGCTACTTAGTTATAGGAGTATTGTTAACATCGCGTGTAATGGTTAACTCGAGAAAGTTAATAGTATTGTTGTCTTCTAGTTCGTAAATAAAATGTCGACGAGGATGGAACATGTCGAGAATATTGTGTGGACCTGGTCAGATGGTATTGCTGTTAGGCATCATATACAAAGAAGGGCAATTTAAAAGGAAGTTTGAGAATGGATTTTTCTATTAAGTCATCAATGATAATATCAGTAAGAATTGGTCCTAAGCTACTACCCATTGCTGTTCCGAAAATCTGTTTATAAAATTGGTTGTTATTTGTAAAATATCCTGAGTTACTAGTGTGTGAGTAATGTGATGAAGGTGTTCATGCGAGTTTTTGTTTTATTATCTAATAAATCTTTCCTGCCTCACCCCGTAACCCCATCTCTCCTTTCCACCGTATCCGTTCTTCGCACCAAACCACCCACCTTTTTTCCCCACTACTTCCGCTTGCCCATCCGGCCAACGCTGTGTGTTCTGCTTCACTTGCCTTCAATCTCTCGCCGATACAACATTCTGTTTTATCGCTTCTTCTTCTTTTTCTGTCTGTGTTGGATTGTGAATTCGCCTGATAATTCTATTCGCCTTGTACACGCCTGTTCGCCTTGTTAATATTAATTCATCGGTGAGTAATAAAATTCATCTCTCCGCGCCATCATCTTCAGGTGAACTTATCTTCCGCGCCTTGGTTGCTTCACCATTATCTGCATCTTCAACAATAGCGCCATCCGTTTCATCGAACACTCTACTTCCTTTACCCTCGCCTGAATTCCTTTCTTCGCTACGCCCTTGCACCCGAACTCACACATACACACACACACACACAACACACGTCACATCTTCCTTTGCCAATCGTCTGTCGCCTCATCATCACCTCTTTGAGTCATCATTCGCCGTCATTGGAAGGGTAAGTCTCGCCTCTTTCTATGTCAATTATTTTCTTTACTTTTTTTTACATTAGTACTTATTTGTACTCTTCTCTCATCGCTCGCCACCTTGCCTGGGTGTCTGTCGCGCAAACAGTAATTATCCGGAATTTTTAAAGTTTCTAATTTCTCTTTGAGAGCAAAGGAATCTTTAATGTTGTAATTGTCCTTGGAAAAATGTTTACATAATTCTGCTAGGTACTTGGAGATTTGATAGGTAGGGGAGTAATGAACGAAATAATAGGTCGTAAAGGATTACCTATTATGGGTTTTGACAAGGCCATACATTTTTGGAGGAGTGGGAGAGTTATTGATAAGCAGATTTTTATGTGTAATTATTTATGTTTATGTAGGTCATTAATGAGTTTGTTCGTTTGTAATTTTATCGAATTAGTGGGGTCTTTTGTTAATTTAATGTAAGTTTTTATGTCTGTACGAAGATTCTGTATTTTTAAAGTATAAGCGGCTTTATTCATAGCAACAGTTTGCTTGGTTTTGTCGGAGCAAAGGATTAGAATATCAGGATTTTCTTTAGGGATTTTTTTGAGGTTTTGATATTATCAAAGATGGGATAAGTGGGATCGTTCCGGTTCTGGGTTAGTGAGTGTAAATCATTTGTAATAACATTAATACATTTAGACGTAGTGTGATCGTGTTCATTTTCATCAAGTTGGTTAATAGCGTATTCTAAGTCACAAATAACAGTAGAAACATGAATGTCCCTAGCTTTGTGTAAGGAACTGAAGATTTAGGGCCCAAGAGAGTTTTTTACAACTGTTGAAATTTCCGTATCTGTTAAATTTATAAACCAGTTATCATTAATATTAAAAGCAACACTGGGTTTTGACAAAAGGGTGCTAATTTTTTTAATATGTGTGTGTGTGTCTCTGATAGTACGAGTATTAAACAACTTTTGGAAACTACATGTCTGATGTCTATCAAAGTATTGGTAACAGATGCCGGTAATAAATTTTGTGCAGACTTCTTCAAGGAATCAGTTTTTATTGATAGTCTAATATTGTAGATGCAGAACTTGATTTCTATATTCAATAAATTTTTCTTGTATCATGTGTTTGCTCTTTGAATTTCATCTAAAAACTGATACGGTTTTATGGGGCTGTACACAATGTCCAGCTGTATTTATGTTGGTCAATTTACACTACTTGAAAAACAGAATGTACCAACATGAATACAACTGCAGAAATAAAAATGACAAAGACAACATTACTGCACTGACGAAACATTCATAAATAGGGGATAAAATCATAAATTTGATTTTTCTAAAACAAAATACTAGCAAAAGAAACTAACAGGAATAAAAGAAATATATTAGAAATGACATATATCAAAAGAAATTAATTTTCTGCTAATTTTCGT
Source organism: Triatoma infestans (assembly GCA_011037195.1). NCBI lineage: Eukaryota > Metazoa > Arthropoda > Insecta > Hemiptera > Reduviidae > Triatoma > Triatoma infestans. The sequence goes on from JAAEAF010013691.1 coordinate 10,423, forward strand.
AATGATACTATGAATTTGTCCGCATGGTGTAACGGTTTTTTCAAACATGACTTAATAGAATTCCCTTTTTCCTACCCCACCCCTAAACATTTCCTCAAATCCCTTTCACTTGCTTATTCAACACACTTTCATTTCTGTAGATGATTTAAAACAAGACAATAGTAACTTTTAATTTTCTTTTTTTATGTTTCTGCAGTGTAACAAATGTGTATGTTTAAAAATTCTTTCTCCACATCTTCACAACTTTCCATATGTAAGTTTAATATTATTTTTTTTAAAATTTCCTCTATTTTTGTTTTGTTTTTGTTATTATTATTCTGTATTTTACGGTAATATTAATGCTTTGTGGTTCCTCATTGTATTGTTTTTTAATTAAAGCCTTGATAAATGAAAGGATTAGGTCGAAACGTAGGCATAATTGAATGTTTCTTTCTTGACCGATACTCACCAAATTTCTTCATAACATAATTCATCAACGGTCTAATTTACAACAGTCATAATTAATACAATTCTTTTATATATAAAAAACTATATGAGAAGTAATTGATCAAATATTTTTCTCAATTAAGCTCGTGAATTACCAAGATCTGTACCAGATTAAGAAAGGTATCAATCACCCAATTCTTAAGGTGATAATTAAAAAAAGCATTAAGTAAAGTGGTACTTCCGGTCGAGGAATTTTGACCGTTGACCTACCGTCGGATCCCATGGTGATACCTAAACGGAATATCAAGTTTGTACTTTCTAAATAACTTTCTAAAATCAACTGCCAAATAGATGACACTATTTTAATCAATCAGGGCTGTATTAAAGCAATCGTACATTGCCCGCTATATTATTTTATTTGAAGAAGAAGAATAAATATATAGGTTACAGATACTGCAAGAAAAAAATTCTGGAGGAATAAAAAGTGGAATAGTTTACGATTTTATTGAATATGTCCGCAATGCTCGATAATATCTGATATTTTATCCGTTGTAGCATGCATACTTTTCATATTCCTGACCAATAAAGGTGGTGTGTAACAGAAAAATAACGTTGATGCTCTTACACGAACAGGGCCGGTTCTCTAAGTAGTGTGCACCGCACCTGGTGGCCGAAATCTGTTCATTGTTTCTATTCTGACTTTTGTAATGCATTATTGAATTATATTTCTTAAGTTTTGTAATTTTATCATACCTATTTTGTTTTTGAAGACTTCAGATATTGTTATATTAAGCCCTAATTATATTTCATTGGCGATCAAAACATTTTAAAGTATTTTTAAGATATTTCAAATTTGTGTGGCCCTGCGCGAGCGCCCTCTACCATATTCACAGTATTTTTTAAGCGCACTCACTGAAAATTGAGAGCAAAATATGCTCTATACTTGGTTGCGGTTGCGATAGTGTTTTTGTTTAGGTTCTTAGCTAATTCATTATTTAAAAAATAGGTAAGAAGCAAAGTGCCAAGTTTGTAAGTTTTCAATTTTCGTGATTATTACTACTTAATTTCCTTATTTTAGATATCCTCATCCTGTGAAATCGAAATGGCTGATAGAAAAACAAAATGATTATCTGGAGCTCAATATAAAGAATTCTTTTATTATATAACAAAAAATCTTATGTGAAACACAAGACTTTCTCTTAAAGTTTTTCCACTCTAATATATAACCAGTGGCGGCCGGTGTTACTTCATTCTGCGACTCTGCAGCACCCACACAAAATAATACATAAATTAATTTTTAAATTTGTGATAAAAAATAATAACATAACATCTTTGTATAACTATTATTTAAATACATTAATATATCCATTTTTAAAAAAGAATTATTTTATCAAGCGTTGCTTCACGTTGACGCTACCCAATTCGCGATGTCAAAAAATTGTCATATTCGGTTATTTCCGACAAACTTCGTTTGCCTTAATAATGTGACACAACTAGTGCAATAGTAGCTGCTCGCCCGGTAGCGTAGGTTGGAATTGTGTGCAATTTAGTTAGGTTATTTTTTTATATTAAACAAAACAATCTGGTAATAAAACATTCACACAACTTTCTCTTACTCCAGTTTTCAAAATTGCAATTGACAACAAACTTTATAGTTTGTATACCAAATTTAATGAAATTCGTCGGTGTTTTTATGAAGAAAATCACAAAAAATGAAAAAAAATATTCAGTAAAAAATTACTTCCGGTCTTCTGATTTTCTTCAAACTCGGAATTTCAGCAACATATTTAATTCTAATTAGTATTATTTCTTGATAGATTTGTATAATTAACTGAAATTGCACTTTAGAGACAACCTTACCCAACCCTCCCAAAAAGTGCCCTTAAATGAATTTTTCCAGAGAAATGTTTTAAATAAAAGTTATAGATCTTTGTATGTGTAGTTGATACACCTCGGTTGAAGAAAATCGTCGAAGCCATTTTTGAGAAAATCGCAAGAAAGTAAAAAAAGCATTAAGTAAAGTGGTACTTCCGGTCGAGCTACCGTCGGATCCCATGGTGATACCTAAACGGAATATTAAGTTTGTACTTTCTACGATTTTTCGTTTTTGAGTATGCTGTTCACATTCACAGACACACAGACCATTTGCTAAAAACCACTTTTTTGGACTCACGGGACCTCAAAACGGGGATATCGAAAATTTGGCACGATTACAATACTTCTTACTAGGAGTAAGGGAAAGTAAAAATATTTTTATTCTGTTAGTTAAAGGTTTAACGGTAAAATTTTCTTTTTTTATTCCATATTATTTTTTAACGAATTAAAATATACCTTAAAATAAATATTATTTTATAAGTTTATCAAAATGGGTGTTAGTTAGAGTTGAATACTCAAAAAAAAAAAAAAAATCAATTGAGTTACCCCAAAAAATTGAAATAATAAAATAAAAAATTGAAATTGAAATAAAAATATAGGTCGTTCCATTGCTAAACTTATAATTCAGCAAATAGCAGATGGTAAGTAATTTCTCAAATAATAATTTTAATGAAAAAGTTTTTAAAAAAATTGGTGAAGCTAAAACTCAAAGAATGGATTTTATATTCGAATAATTTTTGGTTTTATATTAGTTATTTGAGAAATCATGATTTTTGTATAACAGAAAATATCCATGTGAATTTATTCATAATTAAATTAAGTTGAATTTAGACATGTTCCATTTTACTCATGCAGTATCCTCACTTGCCAACTTCATGGGTCGCCCCTGTACATAAATAACGCTTCTTCGGTGCTGGTATAGTGTGCGCTCTACCGGGCATTATTCAGATAAAAATTAAAATTAAAACTATTATTTTCAAACATTTATTATGATATATTTGAAAAAGTATAAAAATGAGTAAAACATTAAAAAGCAAAGATTTTTTTGAAAAAAAATTAAAACATTACAAAATTTACTAAAAACAAAAAAAAATTTAAAAAATACATTAAAATGCAAAGATTTTTTGAGAACGTAAACAAATTAAATCAAAACATTAAAATTCAGATTTTTTTGAAAAATTAAGAACTAATTGTTGTGGTGGTTGGTTCCGCAGAGCCAGAAGGCATCAGAGACATTTTCCGTGGTAGCCTGCTTCATTTTGTGGTCATCGACCGTTTTCGGGCGTTCGCCTATCTTCAGGATGCGTTGTCAGACAGTGTGATAACACCGACTTGCACAGAGCAAATTCACTTTATACACTCATTTACTGACTAAAGCATGTTTTTCGGCACCCCTCTTTTCTTTTTCAAAATGGCAATTTTGCTGTCCAGCCATTATCTTTCGATTCCTTGCGTATGAGATCCTGTCTGAGGATCTAGTTCGTTTGATGATTCACAGTCGAATGAAGAAATCCAGTATTGTTAAGACATGCATATGCCGGCCATTCATCAGAGTGAATTACTGAGCCAAGTTTGTATTCACGTTGTATAATTGGTATGAGAGTTTATCTCTTTGTTCTACATAAAAATAACGACAAACAATGCCTTTTTTTAAGCCGAACATCCAAGGTCTATCAATTCTTGCTCCATGATTCTTTTGGTTTTGGATGTCTGCACCACTGTCCTTGGAAAAGGGTGCTTGGTCCCATGCAAATATCCTTCCTTTGTTGTATTTGCGTTTACCTGCAAATCTTGCCTATGCGATTTGACTCGGTTCATCATTACTACCAACCATTTGCCCTCTGTTGCTATGTGGTACAATAGCGCTACAAATTTCTTTGGACATATTAAACCAATCAACAACTGTCATCTTCGATTTACCAGTCAATATTGCAGTTTGATGCACTGGAGTGTCCATTACAAAAAAAAAGTAGCTCTAAAATTTCACCCAATAACAGATTACATTTTATGCGATTGTTCAAGTCAGTATAATGAAAAAATGTGCTCCAGAGGTAAACGACTATTAGAATTCATCAGAGATATTTTCCATGATAGCCTGCTTCTTTTTGTGGTCATCGACCGGTTTTGGGTGTTCGCCCATCGTCAGGATGTTTTTGTCAAAACAGTTGATAACATGCACAGAGCAATACTGAGTGTATTTACTGAATTTGTCCGTGCCAGTTTATGTTATCACACTGTTTTGACAAAAACATCCTGATGATGGGCGAACGCCCGAAACCGGTCGATGACCACAAAAAGAAGCAGGCTATCACGGAAAATATCTCTGATGCTTTCCAACTCTGCGGAGCCAACCACAGCGGTTATTGGAATCAGTGTTGGAGCAAACGAAATCTAAAAATTTAGTGCTCGAAGACAAAAATCATATTCTGGCTGAAATCCTAGCCAAGTGGATATTTCGAATCAAGGTAAGACCTATCTAACATTTTTCAATAATCACAGACCTTATATATTAATTATGTTTATTGTGTCATGCATATAGAAAAGTTAAGTTACTTTTTTCAGCGTTTTTTCAATCGCCATATCGATTTTCTGTATATTATTACATATTTTATTCTTCATACATTTCAAATTCAAACTTGTTTGCAGTGAATTCAGGTTTATTGTACAAAATTTTAACAACTCGCTGCATGATTTCTATTAATTTATATTCTTAACAATTCTAAAGAAATGGTCTGAAAATTGAAAGTCTATAAAGAATGAAGGAGAGGATTTTGAGTTTCGGTCTTTTTTTAACCAAAAATAAAAAAAAAAACTTAAATTTTTGCCAACGTTTCGACAAATATATTGTCTTTTCAAGGCATAAAAAATATAAAAACTAATAAAAAATCTTTAAAACATATCCAACTTGAAAACTTATGTAAAATTTAGAACTAAAAAGTTAAGAACACCTCAACAACACAGAGAAAAGTGAAAAAATCTTTATATTTTTTATTTTTTATGCCTTGAAAAAGACAATATATTTGTCGAAACGTTAGCAAAAATTTAAGTTTTTTTTTATTTTTGGTTAAAAAAAGACCGAAACTCAAAATCCTTTCCTTCATACAAGTAACGGTCGAGAAGAATCTTCTATAAAGAATACTGAGCGAGTCGCTGAAATATAAGAATTACTCTAATTGAATATATTCCAATGTTGAACTATATATATTACACACTCTCAATATAAACCTTTCAATGTAAGTGATTTAGAAAATGGAATATAAATAAGCGCTGATAATGAAATTTTCATAACAGGCCTTCTGAATTCTACCATTTTTGTTTTTCTTTCTTTTTCTTGCAGATGTTCAACAATCATCTTTGACTACGTCATCAAACAATTCGTTGACTCTTCAATACCCTGTTGGTAATTTTCACGAATCACAAGAGTGCAACGTACCACAAGATGATAACATTTCTATACCAAAGAGTGGGGAAATGCCACAATTTAAGAGTCAAAAAAAACAGCAGTAGAATTAAATTGCAATTGCAGGAAGCTGATGATTCAGTTTTTCTTTCGGGAATGGATTTTTCGAAAATAGAATTCTCAGGCAGTGATAGTAATGCGGAGTACATTCCAAAAATTAAGCGCTGAAAGTGATGAAGCAGTTTCTAACATTGCCAAACCAACTACTCCTCAAGAAAAGTACTACTTCTCTTCCTACTGACATTTCAAATGACGATTCGCTTGAAAACCGAGAAGCTGGGGTTTCTGATAAAGGATCAAGACAGATTAATCAAAATGTTATAGAAAACAGAAAGCAAAAATACTTTGCTCTTACATAAAATAATTGGAGAAAAAGAAAACGCGAACCGAATTCGTGGAAAAAGCGAAAGGCAGTTCAAGCTAAAGAGATAGGTGAATCCTACATATCTTATTAAAATACACTTGTTCCAAAAAAAGGAACCAGAAGAAGGTACCCCTTGCAGAGAAAAATGTAGGCTTCAGTTTTCGCTTTGGAAAAGAAGAGGTAATAAATTACCCATACTATTTTATTTATTTATTTTTTTATTATTATTTCTAAATTTTTCTTTGATTGTAGAACAAAGCGAAAGAACACTTGTCAGCCGTGGGCTACTGTCGAATAATTAATGATAAGAAATGATAAAATACGAGCTGAATGAGCATAAGATAGTATAAATAAATAAATATGTTGTTGAACAATTAATCTATAGAAGCAGTTTATTTGATAATCACATATTATACATTCCACATTTTACCTTTCTAAATTGACATACACCATTCACGCACGCATATAAGCTAGTGGGTTCTTTACAGGCTTGAATATAACAAGTCTAAACGAGCTTCAATACAGACTTTTATCTGTAAAATATCTTTGAAATATATCATTGAAAAAATTATATAAGTATGCTATTCGACCTTAATGTAGCAGCGTTCATTCCACAATTAACATTTTACATTTTCAACTTGCCTACATTATTCACATCCATATTCATAAACGTCGGGTTTTCTAAGGAAACGCTTAAAAAAAAAAGGCACATAAATTTAGGTAAAAAAATTTTTTTCTAGTGAAAACTTTGAATCATTAACAAAACCATGTCTTATAAATTTAATTTTTTAAAGTTCTTTGTTAATTTAGGGAGAGAAGATACTTAAAGTATTCAAAGATGAGTTTAATAACCGGATAAAAAGTGGCGAATCGGACATTACTATTCGTTACATTGACGGATGTCTGACGACTGTAAAAACGAAAAAACTAAAGTCTGGGCAGTTAACTTATTATTATCAAAATATTAGGGGCCTTAGGAATAAATTAAATGAATTTAATTTGAATGTTAGCTTAAGTGATAAGGACATTATTATATTAACGGAAACAAATCTCAATCAAGGCATCTCCTCAGCTGAGTTACATCTTGTCAAATATTATACCGTTTTCAGAAGAGATCGTGATATTAGTTCTAGTCATAAATGAGAGGAGGTGGAGTCCTGATTGCAGTGAAGAAACATTTTGTTAGCTCTCAGCTTTTTCTAGCGCAGGTTCCTGACACAGTTAAACAACTCTTCGTCAAAATTAAACTAAGTAATGTCAGCATCCTAATTTCGACGGTGTTCCTGCCATCAGACTCTACTTATGATAAGTATGGAACTCATTTCAAAGCCCTGGAATAAATAGTTACTAGTGAAATATCCTATTCCGTCATCAATGCTTTTGGATATTATAATTTACCAAGAGTTAACTGGTCTGCTTCTACTAAAAATTCCAAATCAATACGGATTTGTAAAAGGCAGAACTACTGCAACCAATCTCCTTATTTTTCAATCTTTTGTTCTCAATAATTTTGCTCTCGGTCATGAGGTAGACGCTGCATACGGATTTCAGTAAAGCTTTCGATAAAGTGAGTTTCCCACAACTCATTGAAAAACTAAGAGCACGAGGAATTATTAATTGAATGATTCGCATCATATCTTGAACAAAGAGCTAAAATGTGAAGCTACTAAAATCATACAAATCATTTTTAACATCTGGGGTTCCTCAAGGCTCCCACTTAGGACCGTTTTTGTTTATTATATATATAAATGATATAGTCTATTCATGAATGAGTTTTTTTTTTGCTCTGTGCAGATGATCTCAAATTATTCAGAATGATAAAATTGCCAACCGATTGTTGTGCTCTGCAGTCTTGAATCTGCTTGGTGCCAATGTAATATGATGTCCTTAAATATTAAAAAATGTTTTGTCATGCCATAATAACAACAATAAAGATACCATAATTTTTTATTATTACTATAAATGGACGTATGTTAGAAAGACGAAGCTCGATTAGTTGATCTTGGTGTGCTTTTTACTATAGACATGTCCTTTAATGATCATATTAAAACTATATGTCTTAAAGCCTACAGACTATTACGTTTCATCTGGCAAACCACTAAAAATTTCACAGATCATGCTATCATTGAGAATTTATACTGCCATCTTGTGGTACGAATTTTGGAATATAACTCTATTGTTTGGTCTCCATTTTATTTTAGTGCGATCAATAAATTGGAAGAATACAGAAAAAAATGCTAGTATGATTGGTAAACGTATAGATTTCCAAGCTTCCGACATTCCATATGATAACCTTATAGAAATCTTGAACTTCTTTCTCTCGAATCTCGTCGACCAACAATTGATCTGTTATTTCTATTTAAATTCTAAATAATCAAATAGAATCAATCACTCTGCTCAATAGAATTACATTTAACGTTCCGAAAGTCTCACTTACAACTATAAGTCTTTTTCATATTCCATATGCCAGAACCAAACCTTTACAATAGTCCTTTGTACAGAATTATCAGAAGAGCAAACAAATTTTCTTATGTCGACTTAAAATATCAATATATTTTTTATGGTCTATTATTCTCTTAACAAAATGAGGGATTCCCCACAGCACTGACTGAAATAACTGCCAAGCCACCAGGAGCAAATCGTTCGTGGGTGCTATCAATAAAAAGAAGCGCCTTGAGTTCGCGAAACTTCATCGTTTGAAGACTTATGACTTTCGGAAAACTGTTCTTTTTACAAATGGAAGTATGTTTTAGATTTTTCAATGTGTGTGTTAATAAACATTTAATTAGGAGAAAAAAAAATTCATGCCTAAACCCGAAAAGTTGACAAGGTACAGTGAGATACGGTGGTGGTGCTGTTATGGTCTGGGGATCTTGGTTTGTGTCTATATATTTTACTCTTTTGTTTAGAAGTTCCGTCTCAGTTGGTGTAAAAGTAAAGTTTGTGAGTTTTATAGTTCTTGGGTGAAATGTGTTGTTCCGGTGTTTTTTGTTTAGTATTTTGTATTTATGGTCCATTTGTTTGGAGATTTTGGCATTTATTTGGTTGTTGTAGTGAGTGAAATCCGAACTAGGGTACTGAATGGCGAGTTCAGTGTGTGCGTCATTCAGTTGTCTGTTTGGGTTTTTATTTTGTTGGTAAAGTGTACGTATTTCGTCCTTAACCCAGAGTTTCTGTGCTTGAATAATTGTTTTTCGTGCTGCAAGTGTGCTATTTTTTATGTGGATCGAGCCAAAATTAAGGTGTTGCAATTTGTTAGGTGGCAATTGTGACACCTGATGGTAATATTAAGTTTGAGCTTGGGAAAGTAAATAAGCTTTAAGAGATTTGTGGGACAATAAGTGAGGCTTGATATAATGACTATATTAAGATTAAACAAGCAATAAATTATTATTTGATATAATAATTATTAAAATACACTTCAATTTCTTGTTTTGTTTTTTTTTTTAAATTTTAACAAGTACTTGTTCTTATCATTATATTTTATAAATCACCAAAGATGATAAAATTTTTTTTGTAAATACCATTTTAGAAATAAGGGCAGTTCAATATGTGAAAAACATTTGAAAATTTGCACCAACACTTAACATCGTATCTTTTACTTATTAAAATTAGAGACAAAATAATGAATGAAATAAAAAAAAATTATAAAAACAAAAATAAATATAAAACATATTATAATTAATTTTATAAACGCCAGTCATTAATAAATCGTGCATTAAACAATTCATTAACAAATTGCTTTTACACGATTATTATTATAATTTTTAATACTAGCGGTTCAATTTGCTAACTTATTAGAGAGAGCGAAATTGAAACAAAACAAAGAAAAACATTTCTATTCGCCAATTTTACAAGTTCCTGTAGGAACTGAATCAAAATGCCATCATGATGATTAAATTGTGCTATAATAAAACAAGGAGAAATTAAAATAAATTAAAGTTTAAAATTTAATAGTAGTAAATTTCGCCATCCCCTAAAAGAAGAAACGATACTCCGATAAAATTTACCATATATTATACTTTTTGTTTTAATTATTAAATTATCTAACTTTTCCTACTAATCTCATGTTTGGTATTTTACACGCCTTTCATCTTGCTTTATTTTATAAATATTTCTAGGTTAATGTTTACAAATTCCTTCTTTTCATTTCTTTAACTAATTCAATACCCATTTGTGCAGGACTTTTTGTTACAATTACGCCCGCCTGAAAAATAAAACAAAATTTTATATTACTTACAAATCATACATAAATAAGGAAATGAAATAATTCTTGACGTTTTGTAACCTTTTTATTTACCTTCTGTAAAGCATCGATCTTATCCTGTGCTCCTCCTTTACCACCGGATATAATAGCTCCAGCATGACCCATTCTTCGGCCAGGAGGTGCTGTTAGACCGGCAATAAATGAAACTACTGGCTTAGCCTTAGGTCCCTGTTATATTAGACATTTATTATTTATTTTAAACAACTTGTATTTTAGCAGAGAGAGAAAGATTATTAAGCCAAACCACGGCGACCTTTTTGATTGTGGCTCTCTAAGGTTAGTAGGTGTACATGGAAATGTAATTCGTCTGTAAAACGTAGAATGTATGTGGTGAGCTAGGTTTTGCCACTTGGACACGTTAAGACCCAAATGCTACTCGAATCAACAGGCTTTACTTATAATGTGAAGTCTTGGCAGATATCGGCCAATGTCTGAAGAAGTGGCTAATACACTTTCCCCTGCCGGTTCTTGTAAATATTTAAAACACAACATAAAAACTGAACTAAGCAATGGATACATTTACTATATCACACTTACACTATTATTTTTAAGTAGAAAGTCTGCAGCTTGCTCCTCGGCCACACCGCCAATTTCGCCAATGAGAATTATAGCTTTAGTTTCAGGATCTTGTATAAATACATCCAAACAATCTATAAAATCTGTACCATTAAAAGGATCTCCACCAATTCCAATGCAAAGTGTCTGACCAAGCCCAACCTGTTTAATGTTAAAATTGTATTTACTGCTATCGGCCATAATTAGAAATAAATAAAAATAAAGAAGGGATTATTACAGATATGAGTTCCTTTCATTTGTGTTTTTAAAGCAGTTTTGTCAAAGTAACTGGCAGTCAGTAAATTATCTTAATGTTTCGATAGTATGCTTATATTAGCTTGCTTTGAATATACCTAACTGACATCGTCGGCTGGCCAACAGACCCAAATTCTTTCTTTTTTTTCGACCGTCTTTGCCCGATTTGGAGAAAATATTATGCAGTAAAAGATTAATGATTATGGTGTTAATTAGCTCGAGTTTGAGGAATACAAAAATAGCCAGGAGCCTCGCAATGATGCATCTATGGAATTGGTAGCAATGGATTTATTACATCATTAAATCAGCGCTTTTAAACAATAAACATCTACAATAATCACTTATGTACAATCTTAATGCTATTCAAAAACATTATCAGTATTATCGAAAAAATGTTAAAATTTTCGCATATCTCATTTGCTGGCCTTGAAGAACGGTTGGACCGATTGGAAGAACGGTCATGTCCCTGATATGTATTATCTATGCTGTTTATAAAAATAATCTCTCACTAAATTGAAACATGACACTTGGATTCTGCAAAAAAAATGTTTGCTCGTCTATTATAATTATTATAATATGACAATAAATATCCAAATTTAATTATAAACCGCTTTGTTTTTGGATTTTGTTGCAAACTGCGCTCGTTCGTCCCCCTTCCCCCAAAAGAAAAACTGGAAACTGTTGATAGACAATGGCTGAAGACTATGGTGAAATATCCTTTCCACCGATACTGGGCTATTCTGACATTTTTTGACAGAGCGCGAAATTCATGCGATTTAATGAAATCGTGATTTCTGGATGGACACAGATTTCATTCTTTTCGACATTAACTAACCTGAGTAGTCTGATGAACTGCTTCATATGTCAGAGTACCAGATCTAGAGACAATGCCTACAACGCCTCTCTTATGAACATGTCCGGGCATAATGCCTATTTTACACTGAAATTAAGAATAAAATGAAATAATTTCAATTTATTAGATTCTATGATTAAAAATATTTAATAAAATACAGCGATACTTCTGAATTTTTCATTTCAGAAAAAATACTGTGATACTACTACATTAAAAAAAAAACTGAAAAGTTCATATTGAATTCCAAAATTTTTCTTCAACCCTGAAATTCTATCAACATTAATAATCCTATAAATATTATGTGGTCAGAACACTTTTATGTACAAAATAAGGCATCACATTAACTCTATGATAAAACCTTCTTCTCTGGTGGCAATCTCTGAGAAAAATTCACAAGTAAACCGCGGTATATCGGTTGACTGATATTGTTTTTGACTTCAAAAACTGGAATTTCGATGATAGAATTTCTAAAATGAAATCGAAAAAGCTAATTAAAAAAAAAAACCTGTGTGAACACTCACAAGACTTTCTCTTACACTAATTAATACAATTTAATCAAGAAATATTCTTTAACATTGCAACGTTACCATATTTACTGGGGCTAGCAAAAAAATGGTTGTGTGGATTATGGCCTTATGTGGGGCGCCCTATGTCAAAACTCGGAAAGCTTGTGCAGATTTAATTTTAAACTAACTGACAGATTTCCAATACTCTCTAAAATAATGTTTTTCAGAAAAATGTTTGAAATAGAAGTGATACGTTTTTATCTATCCTGCAAGCATTCCATGTTTAAAGAAATTCGTTGTAACTGTCATCGAGAAAATCCAAAAAATTCAAAAACCTATTCTGTAAAATCGCACTCCTGTTAATAGATTTTCTTCAATTTAGGAATTTTACCAATGTTTATAATATGAATTAATATTATGTAGGTGGTAAAACCATATATTATACTGAAGTGGTACTTTAGAGGAAAACATAACACTACTGTTCTCCCCGAAACCATAAACAATCAATTTACCTAGATAAATATTTCAAATAAAAGTGATAGGTATTTATGTGTTTACATAGCATCCGAAGTTTAAAAAAAATCCTTGGAGCCGTTTTCAAGAAAATGAAAAAATAAAAACCATTCAGTGAAGTCGCACTTCCGGTTGATGGATTTTGCCCGAAATCTTCGTGTTTGATGCGGTGTGGTAATATTGCCTAAACGGAATACCAAGTTTGAGCTTCCTGCTACTTTTTGTTTTTGAGATATTCTGTTAACCCACACACACACATACAGACCAACCATTCACTACAAAATATTTCATTTGTATTCAGGCGACCAAAGTCTTCAGTTTTTGAAGACCCAAAACATGAATTCCCGGTGAAAACTCAATTTCGAAAATCTGGCACGATCGCAATAACTTCCTCTTGCTACAATTAGTAAGAGAAAGTAATGAGGCACCTAAATTATGGGATCTTGAAAGAGGTATGTTCACGTGAAAAATCAATTTAAACATTTGATCAATGCATTTTTTTGGTTCCCTAACGAAAAATGATGTGAAACATTCACACAGGTTTAACTGAAATTTTCGTAAACCCCAAGTTATACCAAATAATTTAATGCTCTTAATGTAGGAGGTGAAATGCAATTTTAAGGTAAAGCCTATCATCTCCATGGAAACTTCGAAGTCAATTCTCTCCGAGAAACATGTTTCAAATAAAAGTTGATCGTTAGCGTTATATATGAGTGTGTATTAGTTCAACAAGTTTAATGAAAACCATTGTACCAGTTTGAAAAATCGCAGAAAACAAAACAAAAAATTAAGGGCGCCGCCTTCCGGTTGACGAATTTTATCGTAAGATTTTATATTCATGATTCTTGAAGAGAATATTAGTTTGATCTTCTGCTTTTTTTCTTTTTGCACTATCCTGACCCCTCTCCCACTGTCCTGTCACTCTCTCTCACACATATGCACAAACACAATACGTAACTTTTTTTATAATCGGAGGGACATCAAACTTATTTCTAATGGGAACACAATTAATTAAAACGAAATTAAAGTGAATCATAATTACCAACTCTGGGGCAATAATGCCCGGGCAATTTGGACCGACAAGTCTTGATTTAGACTGCCTTACTAATTTGTGTTTTACTCTCACCATATCCTGTTGTGGTATACCCTCGGTAATGCACACTATCAATGGCATTTCAGCATCAATAGCTTCAAGGATCGCTTTGGCCGCACCTGGCGGTGGTACATAGATTACTGTGGCTGCAGCACCAGTGGCATCTTTGGCCTGTCAAAGATAATTAAGTAAATATTATACCCAAGAAACATTAAAAATACTTTCTTAGTTGTATTGCATTTCTCTAATAAAAAATGTATATCCTCACTCCGATCTGTCTCTGAAATGGTAATCGTATCTCAGAATTAAGCCGGAGACTATTTCTAACTATTACGCTTACTTCTTTAAATAATAAAACTTTTGCGGCAGCTCAGAGGATTCAGGAACTAAAAATTATAACATATGGAGTAAATAGAACTAAAATTAGAGATATCTATAACCGCTGGGCATACAAAGGAAATTTGGAAAAAAGAAAAGGGCACTAATTAAATAAAAATAGGAAAGTAGAAAACTAAAACTAAACGATTAAGAAGAAAAAAAATTAAATTACTGACAAGAAATGGGGTTTTATTAAAAAAAAAAAAAAACTGAACAGGTGCTCTATGAATATTGATAACGCACGAAAAAACAAAAAAATTAGTTATATATGTGTAATAGTGATGGGACAGTTCGAGCGGAGTCGGTTCACTGGAACGAATCCAGTAGCGGAACGAGTTGATTCAAATCCCTATTTTTAAATAAACTGATTCCAGCAAAATTAAATGAAATTTTTATTATTTAAAATTAAATTAAGGCAGGTATAGCACGAAAATTAAGTATTAAACTGAGTTGTGGCCATGTTGAAAGAACCAGTGACAGGATTCTAATTTAATATTTTGTAACCTGAAACCATACTAACAATCCTGGTGAGCTTAAAATACAGATGGTTGGGCGGTGGGAGTGAATTCCTAGTATAATTTTTTACGGTCAATATTTCATAGATTGAATAACCAGTAAACACTAATACTGAATTATTTCCATTGCATAGAAGCATAAATTATATTTCGACAAAAAATTATATTCACTTAATAATATTTTTTCTAAATATATACATATAGAGAGCTATCTGGTGTTAGAAAAGGGAAGATGGATTCAGTTACAGGCAGCAGTGAACTTGGAACGACTTTCTGAATCTGACTCCAATCTGGGCACTCTCATTGGTTGAATCCCTGGAACCGTCTGGACCCGAAACCGGAGTTGATTCAGATTATTTGGTTCCGGAGTGAACGAATAAATCAAATCACTGAATCTAGCCAATAGAAACGCTTGAAATGGAACCGACTCCACGAACTCGTTCCAAAGGCAATAATGGTGCCTGTAACTGAATCCATCTTCACTTTACTAACACCAGATCGCTCTCTACGTTTATATATTTTATTTTTTAAATATTCTACAAGTTTTATTTGAAATGTTAATCAGAAAAATAATAAAAAAAGTTACAATCACTCTAAAAAAATATATAACAAATGAATGAGATACATGAAGTTTCATTTCATGAAAAAATATTTCTAAAGGGCATGAGAAGTGGGTATGGAAGGTGGAGGAGACTAAAAATATTAATCAGTTTTCAGATTTCAGTTACTGGTCAGAGTCCGAGCTGGAGCCAGTGTTAAGTTACAAACGATCAAATAAGAAATCAAATTTAAAAAACTATCATTGGTCATAACTAAAATTAAAAATTTAATCGCCCAAACTTTACTTATTAATTCAATAGTAAAATTTGGTTTAGTTGTAACTAAAAATTAAATTTTTAATCAACAGATCAGTTTTCCACAACTAAAAATTAAACAATTCAAAATTGAATTGATTAAATTAGATTAAAAAATTAATTCAATCAATAAATGATTAAATTTTAAATTGAATGCACAAGTGCATGATTACTTTTTGTATAATTAATTATATAAATATTTTAATATTTAATAGATTATTTTTCTTTTAACATACAAAATCTGTTTCTAACATGAGAGCCGGGACCAGCTTTTTTTACTACACACTACCATTAGGAATTACCATTATAATTCCATACTTAGGAGAAGCTCGGGTAGTCCCTAAGTGAGACTATGCCCGCTGGAGTCTTTAAAGGACATTTTTAATTACACCTTATGTATTTATTCTCTGAAGGAAAAGGAACCGTGGAACGAGTTTATGGAGTCGGTTCCGATCCTGGAACCGATTCAAATCCAACGAATCCGATGGCGGAGTCGTTTTGCCCATCACTAATGTGTAACTAACCCAGGTCAGTTGTGTACTGACCTTTGAGCAGTGAACATCTATCTCTCTACAGTGTTAGATTTGTTATAACAGTTAGATAATTTCATATTATTCTTTTTTACACTTTATTTAAGTTTTTCATTTTTCTTTATCTTATTTTTGGTTTTCTTTTTCTTTTTTTATTTTTAATCGTTTGTTGTTTATTATAAAAAAAAAAAATTTATTGTTGTGAGAAATGAGTGAATCGGAGGGGGGACCTGGTCCCCCTGATGAAGAAAAAGAGGGCAATAAAATGAGTGTCGAAGTGGATATGCCGGAATGTAATAAAGAAAAACATGTTGAGGGAAAATCGAATAATTCAATAACTGAGTCTGATGGTAATACGTATAATATATTTAAACCTTGGGACAAAGGCCCATTCTTTGTTTATGTTGAAAGTAAAAAGGAAAATGGAGTAGCTGGGCGAATGCATTCCATGACAATTGGGAAAATGATTTCAGTCACCTCCAACAATTGCAAATGATATTTTGGAAATTTCAAAAGCAGGTTATAACAGAATAAAGATTGTGTGTCGTAATGGTTCCAGCGCTAATATTTTAGTGCAATCAGAATACTTAAAAAATAAAAATTTTGAGGCATATATACCTGCTGTTTTGTTAAAAAGACAGGGAGTAATAAAAGGGGTAGATTTATCTTTAACAGATGAGGAAATAAAAAATGTTTTATTACATAAACGACAAGGTAATTTAATTGCAGTAAAAAGATTTATTAGAAAGTATAAAGAAAACGGAAATGATATAACGAAACCTACTACTAGCGTCATGTTAACATTTCAAGGTCAAATTTTACCTGACCGAGTTTACATTTATGGAGTTACTTGCCCTGTTGAACCTTATGTACAGAAAGTAACACAATGTTTTAAATGTTACAGATATAATCATGTTGCTAATCAATGCAAAGGTAAAGTGCCATGCCCTTTATGTTCAGGTGAACACGACAAAAAAGATTGTCCATCACCAAATACCTTAAAGTGTTTACATTGCGAACAATTTCATTCTGCTAACGATAAAAATCTATGCCCTGAATATAAGAGGCAACAAAATATTAAACTGTGTATGGCCGAACAAAACGTCCCATATAATGAAGCTAAGAGTATTTTTGACTCTAAAAATTATTCTATAGCTTTGGAGAAACCTTCGCTTAACTGTTATAAGTCCTTTCCGCCATTACCGGCAAGGCTCAAATTACCGATGAGAAAATAGAAACACCTTCAGTAAAGAGGGTCAGACAGTTCTCACCTCCGAAAAGTATAAATTTTGGGGCCATTAGTAGGGAATTCTTTACAGTACCGACACCAAAACATGTTAAAGGAGGTTTGATACAATCAAACCCTCATAAAAGCCCTCTTGTTGGTTTACAAGAGAAGGTGGGATTTAAAATTGAAGATATCTGCGAAGCATTTATAGATAGAGATGTATTTGTATCCAAACACAATATAGTAATTTCGGACAAAATAACTTTGAAAGAATTAATAAAAGATAAATTGTACAATTTAGGAGTTTTGGTACTAGCAGTTGAACTGTGCGGACGTGTGCTTTGTGTCTCTGTAAAATATCAGTTTTTCAGTGGTTTCTACTCGATAGAAATTTCTATAAATTTGCACAAGTGAAGTTTCAATAATCAGCTTACAGTTGTGAAAATTTTGTAATAAGAAACTGTGTTAAAATAGCAATTTTTTATTAGTTTTATTTTGGAAAAGTAATAGTTTCGTGTATAAAAATGTCTCAAAAGGCAAAGTCTACTATAAACACAGCTAGTATAGGTGGGGAGAGTTCTAATACAGTAAGTGGCAGTGTTGATTCTATTAATCTTATTCTCTCTAAACTTGAAAGCATGTCGTCAGATATAAAGTGTATTAAAGACGAAACCGATGGTATTAAACAAGAAAACAGAAATATAATTAAAAAAGTGGATTCGTTTGAAAATAACATAAAACAAGCACTTATTCACATGCAAAATAAGATAACTTCAAATAATGATGAAATTCTTAAAATAAAAAAGGAAAATGTTCTTTTAAAATACGAGAATAAACAGTTGAAAAACCAAATTGACAGTTTAAGACAAATAACAGAATTTGATGGTTTGAGAATTGTGAATATTCCATTAACAGAAAACGAAGATTTAAAACTTATTTTTAGTAAACTATGTGAATTTATTAACTTCAATTGCAGTACGGATTTGGTCGATATTTACAGGCTGAGGCCTAGAAATCCTGCAGTTGTCCCTCCTATTATCTTGAAGTTTGTGAAGAGACAGGATAAAGCACAATTTTTGAACCATTTAAAAAGTAAGAAAGGTAAAGTAACAACCACCATCTTTTCAAACTCCTTACCAGAATCACCAGTATACATCTCTGAATACATGAGCCCGGCATTGGTTAATTTATTTCAGAGAGCGAAAAAAATGAAAAATGAAAATCTTATTAAATTTGTTTGGTTCAAAAATAATAAATTGTACATCAGAATCTCGGAAAACTCTACACCTGAAATTATACATAGCGAGGAAGATTTTGAGAAGGTTTTCCAAATTAAAGAACCTTTGAAAGGCTCTGGGAAAACGCCGCTAGATGAGGCTGAGCCCTTTGAGCAGGAGGAAATTGAAACTGATACTTCTGATAATTCAAAATCTTCTTTTAAAAAAAGAAAAATAAGATCCCCAAGGACAAGCTCTATTGAACGCTTTTTTCGTACGCAAATTAAGAAACCGTGAGAAGAAAGGAAGTCATCCCACATCTTTAGGTTTGGAAAAGAGGCTAATTGGAAACCGGAAGCAATCAGAAATAATGTTACGGCCTATGCAGAGTGAAAAACGAAAATGTGATAGTGTTAGTAATTTAAATTATTTTTCAGTCGTCTACTGGAATATAAACGGCTTGTCAAATTTTTATCTTCTAGATGGTAATCAGATTTCTTTTTTATTAGAAGTAGATTTTATTTTTCTGTGTGAAACTTGGCAATTAGACGAACCTAAATTAAATCGATCGTTTCTCGAAAAATTTTCTATTATTCATATTGGTGCGTTGAAAAGTGCAATAAAAGGCCGCCCCAGTTCGGGTATATTAACATTTATTAATAAAAATTATAAGTTCGAAATATTAGATAAATCCTCTTTTTGGATATTTTTGTTAATCAATGCACCTAATGTAAAATTTATTCTGGGCTTTACATACTTAGGTATAGTGACAACATAAATGTCACGTTACAGTTGTTTGAATCTACATTTAGTGATATTATAGAGAAATACTCGGATCTTGAAATTTATTTAGGTGGAGACCAAAATTGCCGAATTGGTAGTCTTAACGATAGCGATCCATATATATTTTCTAATATTCCTTTAGAAGCAAAACGTAATTCCCTTGACACTCAAATAAATGACAGAGGAAAACGATTCATTGAATTCATTGAAAATTATGGTATGTTTGTATTGAATGGGCGAACTAATAGTGATAGAGAGGGTAATTTTACATACGTTGGTACAAATGGCCAAAGTGTGGCAGACTTGGTGATAACTAATGGACTTGGTTTATATAGTGTTAAAGATTTGAAAATATTAGATTTTTGCCTCTTGTCAGATCACCTAGCCTGCCTACTTACATTTGGTAATAAAATGCAAAATTCTACAAAATTGTCTGACCCTCCAGTTGTTATAAAACAACAAACATTGAAATTTGTTTGGAATAATGATGTAGTCAATTTATATAAGAAATATTTCGCTATTAATTTACCTCTCCAGACGAACACTGAACCAGAACAAATGTACAGTACTTTACTTAACTATATTAATGATGTTGCCTCACAATTGGGTTTGATGAAGTTTATTCCCTTTAAAAAATGTAACTATTCTAGGAACACGCAGCCATGGTTCAATGAAATATGCAGAACTGCTAGGGCTTCGATGAAAATTGCTTATAAAAAATGTAAGAAAATGAAGTCTGATAAAAATTTCAATGAATATATAGCATTAAAAAAATTATTTAAAAAAACTGTTAGAAAAGAAAAAAATCATTTTTATAAAGAGATAAGTTACTCTTCGCTTAATAATATTAAAGATTCTAAATCATTCTGGCTAACAGTTAATAAATGTAAAAAGTCTTATTCAGAATCCCGCAGTAATATTGAATTAATAACATGGAATAATTATTTAAAGTATTGTTACCCGGAAATCCATAGATCTCCATTTTTAGTTGATGATGTATGTCATCCTATTTTTGATCTTCCTTTTGGCATAAATGAAATTAAATCGGCTATTAAAAAATGCAAATTGGGTAAGGCCCCTGGACCAGACTCAATACCATATGAATTTTTTAAGAATCTACCACCTATAGGAGTAAAATTTCTTCAAACCTTATTTAATGGTATACTCAGTACTGAGACTGTTCCCAAATCCTGGGGTAAGGCGTATATGTTTATGTTGTTCAAGAGAGGTAACCCTAATATTCCTGAAAACTATAGAGGGATATCCTTGATGAACAATATCACTAAACTCTTCACTCAGGTGCTTAATTCACGTTTCCTAAACTGGGTAGAATTTCGAAATCCCTTAAACGAAAATCAAAATGGTTTCCGAGTGTCAAGGGGTTGCAGGGATAATGTATTTGTTCTATCGTCAGTTATTAATTGTCAAATAGTTAAAGATAAGAGGAAAGTGTATGCCACTTTTATTGATTTAAAAAAGGCATTCGACTCGATCAACCATGAACTACTTTGGCATAAGCTGTATCAATATGGAGTTAGTAGAAAGGTTATAAAGGTATTGGAGAGTTTGTATAATCAGGCCTCTATTAGAATTAAAACAAGTATGGGACAATACTCTGATGAAGTGAGCGTTACTAAAGGGTTGCTGCAAGGCGATACATTATCACCAACGCTTTTCTCGATCTTTTTAAACGATCTGGAAAATTTTTTATTAATTAATAATTGTGATACAGTTAGTATAGATTGTGTAAATGGGTTAACATCTCTACTATACGCAGATGATACTGTACTTTTGTCGAATACACTGGTGGACGCTCAAAGAAAATTAAATGTATTTGAAAAATACTGTAAAGCTAACAGTCTAGAAGTGAATATCGAAAAGACAAAATCTGTTATTTTCAAAAGAAGTCATGGTCGATCTCCAAAGCAGCGGCTGTTTTACAATAATCACCCAGTAGAGGTTCTTAATTCGTTTCGCTACTTAGGATTAATATTCTCAAACTCTGGCCTCTTTAGCTTAGCTTCTAAAGATATGATCAGTAAAGCTACTGTAGCATTTGGAGTTGTCAAAAATATATTTAAAAAAGCTCATTTTAACTTATGGATAGCCCAGAATAAACTCTTTGACTCCATTATTAAGTCTGTTCTGTTATACTGTTGTGAAACCTGGGTCTTGAGATATACAGATGAAATTGAGATTGTGCAATCGAAATTTTTCAAATCTGTTTTATATTGGCCAAGAAAGACTCCAAATTATATCTTACGTCTAGAAACGGCAAGAATTAAATTAAAATTTAATGTATTTAAAGCCGCCCTTAATTGGTGGATAAAAATATTGCCAAAACTTTGTTTTAACAGGTTATTGTTTTTAGAGAAAAATGGCTGTGACATACGGTATAATTGGGCGGGTCAATTAAAGCAGTTAATTTCTGAGATAGGTTATGACTCATTGTGGCAATCTCAAGATGTAAGTGAAATTATTAAATTTAAAAAAGAAATATTAAAGAAATTTCAAAGCAATTTAATTGAGCTGGATTTGTCTAGATTACAGAACACATCATATACTAATCTCTATCAGATTAATTTTTATGAAAATCAATCATATTTACACTCAGATTCATCCTTCCATATACTTAGAATTATTAGCCAACTCCGTATTTCTTCTATAAATGAATGCACTATTTATTTCAATAAAACTAAACATATTATAAATTTTACAGAAAAATGTAAGTTATGTAATTTAGATTCGCTAGAAACGTTAGAGCATGTATTTTTTTGTTTGTCCGTTGTATAGTTTATTTAGAGAGAAATACTTGAGTAATAGTCTTGCTAATTTGAATCTTATTTTGTGTCGATCAAATAAAGAACAGTTCAGCAATGTTTACTTTTTTATAATTTGTGCAATCAGGCTAAGAGCTCTATTTCTTTAAACATTTTTAAATTAGAAATTATTTTAAATTGTATTATTATAATCGATATTATTCTCAACTCTTGTTTATTGTATATATATATACTTCACTTAGTTGTTTATTTTCTCTTTTTGTTTTCAGTTCTCTATGCCTCTATGGTATTAGAATATATAATTATTGCAGGTCAAACTCCTCACTGTATGTACAATTGTGTATAAAACAGTTTATAAATAAATAATAAATAAAATAAAAAATAAATTGTACAATTTAAATAAAACTTAATGTTAGAAAACTTAAGTATTTTACAGTAGAACGCCAGATCGGCGGTTTCAAATAAAGGATCTTTAGAATCGTACATTACTTCAAAAGATATTAGCTTGGTGGGGCTAAGTGAAACTTGGTTCCATCCAAATAAATACTATAACTTTAAAGGCTACAATTTAATAAGGCAAGATCGTTCCGACGCTAAGTCAGGGGTTGCATTGCTAATTAAAGAAAATATTGTTTATAAAGAATTCAATAATTACAGAAAAATTATTGGAGTATTAACAGTAGGCGCGACACTTATGCTAGGAGGTTCACAAACATTACATATAATATCCTTATACAATTGCTCTACAAATAACATTTCTCAACTACAGTGGTCAAATTTCTTTCTATCTTTACCCTCCACAGTGATGATTATCGGAGATTTTAATTGCCATCACGCCTGTTTTGGAAGTAGTTTAACGGATAGTAAAGGGAAAAAGTTAGTGGATGCACTACTAGATTCTAATTCAATTTTCTTAAATGATGGCTCACCGACTTTAATTAATAATATCAATCAGGCCCATAAATCAGCTATAGATCTAACATTGTGAACACCTGAAGTAGCTCATGCATTCACCTGGTCTATTGTTAACGATCCGATGGGCTCTAATCATCTTCCTATACTAATTCAGTCACAGATAGAAGTAATAAATAGTGTGATTACCCCTAGTAGGAGATGGAACCTCCGCTTGGCAGATTGGAATAAATTTCAAGATTACCTAGATACAATATTTGCAAAAATAGATTCAGAAAACCTTACCTATGAACAGTTTATAGACTATTTAAACGCAGCTTGCAAAACTTCAATACCGGAATATAAGGTAGTTAAAAATAAAAAGTTTAGTCATATTTGGTGGGATAAAGAGTGCGAGAAAGCTATAGAACAAAGAAAGCTATCTTTTTTGGCTTATAAATCAGCCCCTTCCCTCCTGACACTAATCGAATATAAAAAATCTTCAGCCTTAGTCAAACGTGTAATTAAAAAAGCTAAAATTCAATCGTGGATGGCATTTTGCAATAATTTATCTAAATCATCATCCATTAAAACGATTTGGGAACAAATAAAATGTTTGAAAAATCGCAAAACAAGTAATAAAATTTCTACCCAACCAGGTGAATGGGTATTATCCTTTTTATATAATTTGACACCAGATAGTGTACCGAACTTTATTCCAGATGAATCGCCACAAAATCAAAATATGTTATTAAATGAATTTACTATGTGTGAATTTAAAAAGTCGATTAAAACTACTTCTAATACATCTCCTGGTCTTGATAAAATTGTGTACCCACTCTTAAAAAATATGCCTCACTCCGCCCTTAGAGTACTTTTAAATATCTTTAACAAAATATGGATTAGTGGGGATTATCCGAGTGAATGGTTTAATTATTTAGTAGTACCCTTATTAAAGCCAGGGAAAGATCCTAACCAAGATAATTCATATCGACCAATATCACTTTCATCTTGTATGATGAAAACTTTTGAACGCATGGTTAAAGCTAGGTTGGAATGGTGGTTGGAGCATTATAAAAAGTTACCTATAAGCCAGTACGGCTTTCGCAAAGGGAAGTCAACTCTTGATAGTCTAGCTAAGTTAACAACTATTCAACTAGGCTTTAGTTCAAATAAAACAACGGTTGGTGTATTCCTCGACATTAAATCTGCTTATGATTCTGTAGAACCTTATATTCTATATAATAAAATGATTAATTTGGGACTTCCGGCGAAACTTTCTAAAAATATAATAAATCTCGTTTCAGTACGAAATATATTTGTTAAAATCGGTAATAAGACAATAGGACCGAGAAGAATCAGGTTTGGCCCAAGGAAATATTTTGAGTCCATTGCTATATGCTATCTACGTTAGCGAGATAGAGAATATAATTCCAGAAGGAATGCGAATTCTTCAGTATGCGGATGACATTTGTCTATATGCAACGCATAAAGATGGTCCCTGGATCCTTCAAAAATTAGATGAAACTCTTCATTGTTTGCAGGACTGGCTGTTAAATCATGGCCTAATTATTTCTAAAGAGAAGACACACATTTGTGCCTTTTCGAGGAAAAGAAAATTAGATTTGCCAAGGGAAATATCTCTGGGTGGAAAGACTTTTAAATGCGAGGAAAGGGTAAAATTTTTAGGCATGCATTTCGATCGAAAATTAACTTGGACTGTACATATTAATAATATTAAAGAAAAATCAGAAAAGTATACAAATATATTAAAAATGGTTTGCCACTTAAATTGGGGAGTGGACCCAGAGATGTCACTACTTTTTTATAGAGCTACGGTAAGAGCTATTTTCGATTACGGTTCGAGTTTGTATGGTCAGGCGTTCGCTTTCTGCATTACGCAAGCTGGATGTAATCCACAACAGTTGTTTGAGACAATGTTTAGGTTTATTGAAATCGACTCCTATTGATGCATTATTATCTGAAGCGGGTGAATTAACACTAGAATGCCGTAGAAAAATGCTCACAGATCGTTTCATGTTAAGAATAATGGCATACAACAGGTTATTGTATTCAAAAGTATGTTCATTAAATCTACAGGTCCTAACTGGAAACTACTGGTGGCAGCGGAAAAAATCTCCTCCCTTAACCATTAGTTTTATTGATACTCATTCCTATCAGAATTTGGTGAATTCCTCATGGATCTCACCAAGATATGAAATCCATTATTCTTGTTATATAAACCAGATTTGCATTTTCTATTCCAAATCTCAAATAAATCAATCGTTAATAAAAAAATAATTTTTGCTTATTTACGGACGGTTCAAAAAATAACATGGGGTGTGGTGCGGCATTTTACGACCCACAGAACCAATATAAAGCAATGTACAAGTTACCTTCATTTTGTACCATATTTTTAGTAGAGCTAATAGCTATTTATAAAGCCCTTATGTATGCAGACACTTTGCAGAACATTAATAATTTAATAATTATTTCAGATAGTCAAAGTAGTCTATTATATTTGTTGTGGTGGTTGGTTCCGCAGAGCTGGAAAGCATCAGAGTCATTTTCCGTGGTAGCCTGCTTCATTTTGTGTGTCATCGACCGGTTTCGGGGCGTTCGCCCATCTTCAGGATTGCGTTTTTCAGACAGTGTGCCAACACAGACTCGTAAGATAACTAGTTTCACACTGTCTGAAAAACGCAATCCTGAAGATGGGCGAACGCCCGAAACCGGTCGATGACCACAAAATGAAGCAGGCTACCACGGAAAATGTCTCTGATAGTCTATTATACTTACAAAATTTTGCTAGTAACAAGAAAGATAATTATATTGGTTTGAGAATAATAGAAATGATTAGAAAAATAGAAGATAAATATATAGGAGTAAAGATGGGTTGGGTAAAGGGACACGATGGTGTGAAGGGAAACGAAGTTGCGGATTGTCTGGCAAAAAAAGCGGTTATGGAAGGAGATACTATTGATATGAAGTTTTCATATAGAGAATTTTATCCTAAAATTAAACAAAACGTATGGCAAAGAATGCAAGAGGAGTACACTGAAAGTAAAAAGGGTCAATTTTACAAAAAAATAAATAACAGGATAAGCGATAGACCGTGGTATAAAGGTGAAGATTTAAAGAAGAACTTTTGTCGAATAATAAACCGTTTGAGAACCAACCACGGCTTGTGTGCAGCGTATCTCCATAGAATTGGGATATTTAATAATGACAAATGTGCAACATGCAATGAAAAAGAGACTTTAATGACCTGCAGAAAATACAAAAATGAAAGAAGAATTCTATTCCACGAAATAACTCCTTATATCGAGCATCCATTCAATTATGTTTTGATATTATCAACCGCAAATAGAGAAATTTATAAGAATATAGTAAAATTTATAAAAAGTATTAAAATAAAAATTTAGTAGGAAAATTGTTTAGTTGAAAATTTAAACATTAGTTGGCTATGGCTTCGACTGCTAAGGCAATTAAAAAAAAAAAAAAAAAAAACCCAGGTCTGATGTTAGGCACACGAGATTTTTTTTCTTTTTTTCAATAGTTGTATTGAGTAAATGACGGATGACGGTTTCTTTTTTTTTTGTTATTATGATTAAGGTTATCTTTTTGTGTTAAACTAGAGGTTTTATTTTCTTTCGACTCAGTTATTTCTATTAATGGTTTTGCTTGATCTTTTTTCCCCTTTCTGTATTATTGTATACAATTAGGGCGATGAGCATGTTTAATTATATTGTTAATTAGAAAAATATAAGTAAATGTAAACAGTGAAAAAGGTGTCTTTCTTTTCTCCATTTATTTTTATCTACGTGAACTACTAGATGGCCAAGGTGAAGCTAGTGTACAGGTTAATCCAGAGTAGCTGAGTGGGTAGGACCAACGCTACTTGATACTGCATATCGATGGTTCGACTCCCGTCCAGTTCTACTTCTTTCTAACATTGAAAATGTTTTTTGTGAGGTTATTTGATAAAAATCGTGATGGAACGACATCGAAAAAGATGTCATCTTCCCGAATGAGTGCCGAACATTTACGGAGATATTCAAACCAGTTACCTAAAATTAACTCGAAACAGCCATAAGCGAGGTGACTCACTAAACACAGCCATAACAAACAACAATAAAAAGAATACACAAACAAAAAGTAAAGTTAAAATGAAAACCACGTGGGCTCATCACGTGTAAGGAGGCGAATAGAATAGATTTAAGAAAAATTACTATTTAAAATAAAATCTGGACAACACCTTATGGGTTTTTGGCATATATAAAAAAATCTAAATTAATATATGATTAAAATAAAACGAAGCCTCTGTACAGGATGAGTAAGCATTATAGTATGTAAAAAGGAAAAATTGTGGTCCTTGAAAATGTCACGCATAGTGCAGAAACGTTGGACAATTAAAAAATAAAAGTTTTTTGGCTGTTATACATGGTTCAATAAATACCAACCAAGTTTCCAACATTTTAAGAAAACAGCAATAAGAAATATAAAACAATTGTTTGTATTTGTGTAACCAATTTCGAATTCAAACTGTGTGTTTGGTATAAACGTGTAACTTGTGAAAATACAATAAAGTATTGTTAAAATTAACTCTAAATTATCTATATAATATGGTACAATTCGGAATACCCAAGAAATTGGTTCGCTTGTGGTACCAAGTGTCGAGTTAAAGTACGGACTAGCCTGACTAATGAATTCACTGTAGGCTTTGGCATAAGGTAAGGTGACTCATTAACTCGAAGCACTTTTAACTTCGTAATGGAAGGTATGATGAAGAACATCCGCACGAACCTAAGAAGGACGATATGCGACCGGCTAACTCAGCAAATGGCCTACGCCGATGACGTGGTCATTTCATCCAGAACATTGTCAGCAATGTCAGGAGTTCTCGAAGAATTCGATGAGGGAGCGAGTAGTCGGGGGCTTAAAATAAATGACTTTAAAACCGCGTAGGTTTTTCTCTTTTAGAAGAATGTCACTGGAATCTCTTAGAAGAGGCCAATCAACAATAAAGATTCTTCAGCATGAATTTCCGGTCGTACATGAATTTAAATACCTAGGGACGTTATTTACTGCAGATAATGGAAGGTAGCAGTTACATAAAACTCCCGTTTAGCTGTTCTAACCCTTGCCTGTACCTGATTTCTAAATATTCGGTACTTAGAGTAGACAGACTCACGACGAGAACGAGTAAATGCTCGTCTCAGTGAATCACGCTCCCTCATTAACACACGCATATCCTCAGTCAACCAAGGGGCAGTTGGCCTTTTAAGCCTCACAGAACGAAGTGTGGCATGCTTGTCCATTGTGGAAATTATATTATTGTTGAAAAAATTCACCTTTTCATCAATAGAGGTTGTTTCCACAATTGAAAACCAGTCACACATTTCTAGATCAGTCTGATACCTCTCCAAATCAAACTGTTTAAAGTCTCTGTAAACAAAATTTGTTGGGGAAGGATGGGAAACTTTACAGGAGTATTTGATTTCAATTTGGTCATGAGAGGAAAGGAATGGTACAGGATGTTGGGAATGTTGAATGACCTTTTCAATGTCATAATTAGATCTATTCAGGTATGTGAGGTAGCTGTGGGATGAGTGGGGAAGAAAGGAACTAGAGTTAAATTGCTTTCATACAGGAAATTCCTTAAGTAATTACTGTCAAACGAATTGGAGTTCATGTCCGTATTCCAGTCACCCAAATGACTACATGCTTATACAGAGGTATATATTGAGTTATAACTGACTCAAAGTCAGTTAGGTAGCCAATTTTAGGGGGACGGTAGACGATACTCAAGAGTAACTTAGAAGTTTCTAGACCAGAAATCTCTACTATTAAAAACTCTGGTCGAGAACAATAAACAGATCCAGAGGTAGCCAGAACTTTCACTTTGAGTGTTCTGCGGACGTACATACCCACACCACCGCCAGTCTTCTCAAGACGATCCCAACGAATCAAACAGTTGTCACTAAGACTCAGTACCTTATCATTAACATGTGGTTTTAGCCACGTTTCAGATAAAGCAATGATATGGTAGAAATTCCTAGTGAAAAAATCCCGAAATTCGTCAAAATGGGCAAGCAATGACTGACAGTTAACATGACAAATAGATAGATTACTTGTCATGATCATTTTAAAAAACATATTCTTGAACATTAACACCATCACAACCAAAACACAAAAAAACACACCATCACAAAAAAAAAGTCTAGAAACCAATTAAAAAAGTCAAAAAAAAAAAAAGTAAAAAAAAAAAGTTTTTTAGAAATAAAAAGAGGTAAATAAATAATTAGAAATTTTCCAGTTCAGTTTCGACAGATTTCATTTGAAAATAGGTAAAATAAATAATAATTACTTGGGTTTAGATATATCACTAGACGCCAGCTTGGGGGCAAACTTCAAAGATATACAAACAGACCAACAATAGCGATAAATATTTGCCGCACAACTACTGTTCTCCCCACTACTTACTGCACTGACTTCAAACTATTGAAACTGCTTCAAGGTCACAAGATTTAATAAATTAAATCACTGATTTTCAAATAACTGCTCGATAAAAGTTTATGAAATTTCACACTATTAATTAACAACAGCTAATCTATGGTATGCGAAAATTCGCAACAAACAAACGCTTACAACTGCAGATTAAGAAATAGAACTTAAGAACGATACGTACTATATGACAGCTAGTCTCAGAGAGCCGAGGGAAGAGAGAGAGAGAGAGGAGAGAGAGGAGAGAGAGAAGAGAGATAGATAGTTAATTAAAGAGGGAGAGAGAGAGATAGGTTAATTAAAGAGGGAGTGCGCTGAGGATTAGAGGCCTGAAGAGCGAAGCTTTCACGTGTCCTGCACATGTAATGATATAAAAAAAAGATTACATGCCGTATTGGCCAAAAATATCCGCATAGATCCAACCGCTGTAGCCCAGCTGGATGTTCCGTTTGAGCTCGACAGATGCGGGAAGAAGTTCCTGGTAATGAATCAGGCTACTGAAGGAGCAGATGAGGGAACAGATGCCAATGATAAAAAATGAGGTACCAGATTATGGCATTTGTAACCGCCTTTCTCGGATAGATACACACAAAAACCAAATAGAAGAGCTTCAGGAAAAGGTTCATATCTTACAGATTAAGGTTAGGGAGGCAGTACCAAGCAGATCGATCCAGAAGAGTGATCCAGAGTAAGAACTGGGGGATCACTCCCAAGATGATGTTCTGGATTTACTGCATGGTTATTAAACCTAGATTATTATATGCGGCTTTGGTGTGATGGCGTCGCAATGAGACACGATCCGCAGATACTGGAGGATATCCAACGTTTGGCTTGTCTGGTGGTGACTGGTGCGTTTCGGACTACGCCGACCGCATCTATGGAGACTTTGTTGGGAATTCCACCTCTTTTTGTGGAAGTGAAAAACCAGGCAATGAAAGCCTATTATAGAATTAAACAGGCAGGTTTCTGGCAAGGTAAGCGATGTGGTCATTCTAACGTTTATCGCTTTTAAGGGTTCCCATTACAGGTTTCCCTTCTGATGGAGTGCTGAAAACTTTGATCACTCCTAAAGAGTTTGGTTACCTTCTAGGGAAGATAAGTTAACCTTGGGTCCGTCTGGGGTGGTTCCTGAGACGGTTCCAGGATGGATGGTAAGTCTGGGACTGCCGTCTATTTTGAGACGGGAGACCATTTGGTGGTGCCTCTTGGTGAGTGGGCCACTGTTTTCTAGGCTGAGATATATGCAATTCTTTGTTGTATCTGGGATGAGAGGTTGCTAACACGAATTTAAAGGGTGTTTGTTTGTATCTGCTCGGACAGCCAAGCTGCGTTGAAGGCGCTTAGTTCATGTGTCTTCACTTCCAGATTGGTGTTGGAATGTTCTAAAAGACTGGAAGAGCTTTCTTCTCTGAAGGATGTGCTTCTGGTCTGGGTCCCAGGTCACACGGGAATTTTTGGGAATGAGAAGGTGGATAGGTTTGCCAAATTAGGCGCCTCTCTCCCTTTCATTGGTCCCGAACCTTATGGGTGAGTGTAGCGGATTGTCGGCAGCCTAAGATGCTCATTGGGGATCCAGAAGGAGCTTTGAGTGGGGGGGGGGTCCTGCGTCTTTCATGGACCTCTCTCAGGCATCTGGTTGGCTTCCTCACTGGGCATTGTAGCTTAAGGAGACATCTCTATACTATGGGGCTCATGCCTGACCCCTTTTGTAGACTCTGTGAGACGGAGGAGGAAACAACCATGCATCTAATGACGGATTGTTTGGGCTTTGAGGAGATTAGGTTTAAGACCTTTGGCCGGATTCGACCTTGGTTAGGTGGAGGATCTTAAGCTATGTCCTTTAAAGGTTTTGGTCCGATTTGTTCGGTCCGTGGTAAAACTTAGATGGGTAAAACCTGGGCCTGGACTTTTGTTCCAGACCCAGTAGTTGTTATTCTTTAGGGGTAGCTACATGGGCCCAGGGAGGCTTTTGATAGCGTAGGGTTTCGCCCTCCCCTTTCTTGAATAACAATAATAATAATAATCTTCCCGTTTCTAGTTCAAGCAAATTACAATTACACCACCACAGAAGATCTCGAGCGATTTCTTGACCGTTTAGAGTTATGAACGCAGAGGGCGGAGAGATATCGGGAACCACCAATCCGAGGGCTTCTGGAGCTGGAATTAAGCCATAATGAGGGAAAAGTAAGTACAACACTCGGCACTAATTGATAGTACTTAAAAAGCAACTTTGCCATTCCTGAGAAGGCTAAACGCATCCCCGCTGCTGGAACTGTAACCAAATAGGTCACCGGTTTGTGTGTCCAGCCGATAAAA
This sequence comes from Triatoma infestans, assembly GCA_011037195.1. Classification (NCBI taxonomy): domain Eukaryota; kingdom Metazoa; phylum Arthropoda; class Insecta; order Hemiptera; family Reduviidae; genus Triatoma; species Triatoma infestans. Next base: position 42,589 of record JAAEAF010013691.1, read on the forward strand.
CAGTCTCTTGTAAAGGATATGGAAGGAAAAGGGTACGCCTGGAGACGTGACCTAGATGTTCTCGGCCTTAGATGAACGGAAGAGCAGGCAAAAACCCCAGTTCATCCCGTGCGAAGAATGGCAAACTTGGCTCATGTCGTAAAGGAAGTAATAAGCGGCAATGAGTCTAGATTATTGGAGAATAGTCCTAGGAGAGGAAACATCCGCCCTCACTTAGTGGTTAGAATACTTGGTAAGTCGGGGTTGGGGCTGCTTGATTTGGAAGCTTCATGGTCTTTCATGAGTTTAAGAAGCTAGTAAAAGATGGTCTGTCCTAGACCAAATGTAAAGCGAGTAGAGTAAGAGTAGCCACCGCGGATGGGACTACCAGTGGAGGGAGAAGTAGAATTGGCAGTCGAGTTGGGAGGAAAAATCAAGGTGGTGGCATTCCTTCTAATTAAGGACCTATCCAGCCAATTAATTTTAGGGGTGAATTTTGGTACATAATGGGTCTCAAGCCGGATTTAGCGAATGGAAGATGAGAGTTTGTGAGCATAGCAGCCCAATGTGTGAGGATTTAACGGCCCTGTTATGCGAGGAAGACTTGTCACCAGAGGAACAGATTAGTTAGACCTCCTCTTAAGGAAATGGCGAGCGAACAAACGACAACGGTATCCAGATATATAGAGTGAAAACAATAGCGAAACGATATACATTTGAACTGTTTTGAGGAGACTGTCTTCACGAAGGCTGGCTACCTGAGAAAGATAGAAAGAAAAAAAAGTTTATTTAAAGGGTAGAACATTTTTTTGTATAGTAAGTTTTTTTTGGTCGGTTAGTTTGAAGAGGGGGCCCGGGTCAGAAGAGTGAAGAGAGAAGAATGAAGAGGAGAAGCAGACAGCGCTTCTAGCGGAGACTGGCGGAAGAAAAGAGCAGGTTATAGAGGGTAATGGCAGAGGTGTGATGGGCTAGAACCATTCGTGGAGTTTGCTTTTTTTGCACGCTACACCTTGAAGTCTTTCAAAGAAGAAACTGAAGGAAGTTCCGGAAGAGGTTAAGAACGAAGCAGCGACCGAGCCCGACAAGAGGTGCCTGTGTTTGTAGAAAAACTAACAACTAACACGTTGGTGCCGACCCGGCCCTAAGAACTACTGTTTTATTAATTAATTACTAACACTTAGAGAAAAAAGGATTTTTATATATTCAGCGAAGAAATAAAAATAACATATATTAATTAAATTAGGGTAGGAAGATATATGTTAATTGTTTTTAGTTGGGAGGTTATTTTATTTTAGTTCTTTATTATTTTTTTTATTTGTCTTATTATAAAAAGAATTTGTTTTTCCGTTTATTTTAAGTTAAAATAAAAGGAATAAATTTGATTTGTTTTTGTGTAATAATTAGTTGAGTTTAATTAAAACCAGGAAAAGAACCCACAAGGTTTTTCAGGTGTAACAGGAGTCAGTAGTAAAGGCAATCTTCTTAGCTAGATTATCCAGCAAGTTATAGTAGCCGAGCGGATAGCGCACTGGACTCCGGCTGAAGAAACCAGTATTCGGTTCCAGCCCAGACCAACTTTTTTTTTTTTCTTTTCTTTTTGCTACTAATTAAAAAAAATTTAAATGAGGAGGCTTCGGCCCTCTGGCGCACAACCCCTCACCCGTCTTAACCTTCACCCATCTTAACCATTTGAATATCCGTCCAATCGAATTTGCAGCATTAATGCATTTCACAAAATCGTGATCAAAATAACTTAATTTTTTATAAAAAAACACTTAGAGTTTCCAGGCTGAGACCGCGTCAGTGGTTTGCCAAAAACCGACGTTTCGCCCCTGTTGCAATGAGCCTCTTCAGGGTCGTTACACCTTGAAAGCTAGTAAGTTAAAAAGAAAACATTATTTCATGAAAATGGCCGCGGGAACCTAAAAGATTAATTTTGTACTTTAATATATAGAATGGCCGGGAACCCCTGGTGCTTTCGGCACTCAAACCCTCGGAAGGGGGCTCTGCCTCCCTGGCGCCCTGCTCCTTGCCCAACCCCCGGGAGAGGGCTTCAGCCCCTCTGGCCCCAACCCCTTATCTCTCTTAATGTTCTCTAGCAAATTCTGTGCCAAATGGTGCAAAACGCTTGAAAATCCGTGTGTAATGTTACGCATTTTACAAAAGCGTGACCCAAAACGTGATAAAATCGTGACACAAAATAGCTTACTATTTTACTAGTTGGGTCAGGGGGGCCTTCGGCGCCTAACCCCTCACCACTCTTACCATTCTCAAGAAAAATCTGTGAAAAGGTGCAAAACCGCTTGAAAATCCGTCTAGCCGAAATTGCAATATTAACGATGTCACGTTGGCTCAGTCCCCATGGGGCCCCCGGCTTTTTATTCGAGGAGACTTGTCCTCCCCAAGTTGGTTAATGGTAGTAGGAACCCTACTATATGTGGTCATCTTGTCAGAAAACTGAGAAGGCAAACCTTACAGAAAAGCTTTCCTAATTGATTCTTTGGGATCATAGGATAGTTGCAAAAGTCTTAAAAAGCGAATAAACACGCAATAAAGAAAGTCAATAGAAACTCTTGGAGATCCTTTTGCGAGGATCTAAATTCGACTCGAGAGACATCTAGGCTGGTACGGATTCTTGATAAGGATAGATTGTCAACTGGGTACTTTAAGATATCCTGACGGATCCTTTACAGGAAGAGAAATGGAGATATTACAGCTCCTGCACAATACCAAATCGGTGAAGTTTCTTGGAGTAGTTCTTGACAATAATAAATTGGTCGGAATATGTTAAGACACAGCATCAAAAGGCAATTATTTCCTTTTGACAATGTCGAAGAATTGTGGGTAAAAATTGGGGGATTATCCCAAGATGATGTTTTGGATTTATGGTATGATTATAAAACTTAGGTTGTTATATGCAGCTATGGTGTGGTGATGTCACATTGAGATAAGATTCTAGACTTCTGTTTCAGGATATTCAACGCTTGGCTTCCCTCGGTGCGATGAGCACCATGCCAACAGCCGCTATGGAGAATTTGTTGGGAATCCCACAGCTCTGTGTAGAGGTGAAAAACGTGGCAATGAAAACCGTAAGCGATATATCAAAACGGATGAAAAAGGTAAGCGATATATCAAAAACGGTATGTCATTCTACCATTCATTGCGAGATGCTTTTAAGAGTTCCTGTTACAGATTTTCCTTCTGAAAGAATGTTGAGACTTTTGTTTTCGATCATTCTTACAATACCATGTTACCTTCTAGGGAAGATTGGTTAAGACTGGGTCCGTCTGGTGTGATAATATCTGATTAGCTCCGGTGTCTGGTTTAATAACACGACGGTCCCAGAATGGACGGTAGGTCTGCAGCTGCGGTCTATTTTGAGACAGGAGATCAATTAGCAGTATCTCTTGGTGAATTGACCACAGCTTTCCAGACTGAAGTTTATGCTATTCTTTGTTTATTTTGGATGACAAGGTAAGCAACACTCACTTAAAAGGTATTTGCATCTACTCGAACAGTCAAGCTGCATTGCAGGCGCTGAGTTCATGTGTCTTCACTTTCAGGTTGGTGCTAGAATGTTCTAAAAGACTGGAAGAGCTTTCTTCTTCGAAGGATGTGCTTCTAGTCTGGATACCAAGTCATATGGGAATTTTTGGGAATGAAGAAGTGGATAGGTTTGCTAAATTAGGCGCCTCTCTCCCTTTCATTAGTCCAGAGCCTGCTGTTGGTGTGTCTTCTGACACATGTTTGTCAGGCTTCAAGATGGATGACCTCACAGCACTCATCCTTATGGATGAGTGCAGTGGGTTGTCGGCAGTCTAAGATGCTCATTGAGAGTCCGGACAGGGCTATTAGTGAGATGTTGTTGTGTGTTTCAAGGAACTCTTTATGCATCTAGTTGGATCCCTTACTGAACAGTGTGGTTTAAGGAGGCATCTCCACGTAATGGGGATCCTGCCGGGCCTCTTTTAGAGGATATGAGACAGAGGAGGAAACACCCATTCATCTATAAGAGATTGTTTGAGTTGTAAGGAAATTAGGTTTAGGACCTTGGTTAGAACAGGATGCCTGTGGAAGAGATTAGGCTATTTCCCTCTAAGATCCGATTTGTACGAAATGCGATGAATCTTAGATGGGTTAGATCCGGGCTTGGATATTCGTCCTAGACCAGATTTATTGTTGTTTTTCTTGCGGTAGCTATGTATATGGGCCCAATAAGGCTTCGGATAGCGTAAGATTTAGTCCCTTCCCATAGGCAAAAATAATTCATCATTTTAAAGATCTCGTCAAAAGCAGGGGTCGAGAGAAAGCCAAAATCAGCTACGAAGCACCGTTTTCAAGATATTTAGGAAAACATAAAAAAATTGTAACAGATCTAAATCTTCAGAGATATTATCCAGCTCTGCGGAATCAACCACAATAGATCTGAATCTATTTCTTAGTTTCTCTGTTAATAAGTATCCGAAGTTCAAGCTTCAACGTTTTATTATGCTGTTAAAGAACACACACACTCACACGCACTTATATATAATATATGAATATAATTCAGAAAACTCTAACCCTACCATTCTGTGAAAATTCTGTGTCAATTGGTGCAAACCGCTTGAAAATCCGTCCAGCTGATTTGCAGTATTAACGCCTTTTACGGTATTTAGGTGACTCCGCGCCCCTGGCGCCTTCGTCACCCAACCCCAGGATCCTTCTTAACATTCTTAAGAAAATTCTTTGTCAAATGGTACAAACCGCTTTGAAAATCCGTTTAGCTGCATTAGCAATATTAACGTATTTCACGTGATAGAAAATTGCTTATTTTTTTATACATACAGAACACACATTCAGGCTCTGTCCCTGGCCCAAACCCCTGGGAGGGCGCTTCGCCCCACTGATGCCCAACCTCTCACCGCTCTTAACATTCTCAAGAAAATTACGTGTCAATTTGAAAACCCGTCCAACCATTTGGCATATGACCAAAATATGGCAAAAACGACCAAAATCATGATACAAACTAGCTTACTATTTTATAGATATAGAATAGTTGTATATTAATAATTTTACGTCTTATGTATATATTATAATAATATAGTAAATTCTCTGTGTTTCGGAGGTAGAATAAGGCTACAGGGTCTTCCGCTTGGCTTAAGAGGCGCCTGAAGGAGCAACCGTCCGTTGACCTAAACAACTTGGCCTTTCATTACCTTTTTTAATCTCTCCTTTCTTTTATTTCCTAGCTTCCCTACCTTACCCTTTTCTTTGTCCTGGCTCACATAACCTACGGATGGCGTTATGGGGATAAGTTACATCGCCGATTTTCGGAGGCATATCCAGCAATAAATGTTACAGCTCAATTCCTTCAGACCAACCAATGCTATGATATGGAATAATCTGATTTCCCCTGTGATTTTAGAGCAGATTAAGTGAGAGTAGCTCAAACCTTGAATAACCGCAGTAGCCCAAATGGTGAAGCCATCGAAGGTTCTCCGGAAAATGCCGTGGAAGAAGGGGGTATGGGTCAGGATTGGGGGGCCATAGTTACAGAGAATTTCAGAGGTCAGTTTGCAGAATTTGAGACGGCTTTAATCGTGTACGTGGAATGGATCCCACATTGCGCCTTACTCTTCCCCGCCAGAAAACCTCGGTCAATGTTTTAAAATTGTTGTCTTCATCAACACGCGAATATTACCTTCTCATCTCGCTTTTATTCCTATTTAGTCATTTGGGGGACTCCATTCCATGTGCTGCTGCAACGGCGATTAAGGCCAACGGGTCAAAAATTTATGCAAAAGGTGTAACTAGACAGGAACATGCGAAAAAAGACCCACCATGGAAGCAGAGGCTGAGGAACAGGATCGACCTGTTGAGGTCGGAGTTCTCCAGGATTACTGCTTACTCTAAAGGCAGCAGGAGAAAAATTTTTAAGAAGCGAGTTCAATTAATTTTCCTCAAATATCAACGTCACTCTCATCATGAATGAATCTGGCGGAAATCGCAGATACTATAAAGAAAAACCTCACAGCGGCATCATTTCAGCTTAGGAAGTATACCAAACGCACTGAAAGGAAAAGGCAGAATAAAGAGTTTTTGAAAAACGAAAGTGGTTTTTATCACGGTGTGAACAAAAACTCTTGCAGTACTCGGCAAGGGACCCCACCGACAGAGCACAAAATGCATAGTAACTAACTGGTCATTCGTATGGTCTTTTCCGGTTAATCATGAGGGCTTTGCATCATGGATCCAAGCAGCAGAAAACTTTTGCAGTACTCGGGAGAGACTAAGGCAAGGCCCCCACCGACAGAGTACGAAATGCATAGTAACTGGTCATTAGTATAGTCTTTTCCGGTTAATCATGAGGGCTTTGCATCAAAGCCGGTTGGAATTCCTAATTCCAAATAGTGCCGGTATTCCAATTTCTGGGTATCATGTACGTATTGCCAAAAGTACCAGGAGCGAGTAACCCATCCGAATATCATCCAATAACCTGTCTTCAGACCCTCTACAAAATTATGAATGCAAGTCTGACAATATTAATAAATGAACATATTACAACAATGGCATTTTCTCAGAGGAACAAAAAGGATGTTGTGAAGGGCCAATAGGCTGTAAGGAACAACTTATTACTGATGGCATCGCGTTGAAGTAAGCACAGAGAAATCTTAATGTTAAGTTGATTATAGAAAAAGTCTGGTTCTATGCCACATTTATGGTTACATAAAGTGCTACAGCTTTATAAAGTCAATCCAGCTATAAGATTATTTCTTAAGGAGGTTATGAGAGCTTGGCGAACCCCTCTGGCTCTGCAGGTGCCCCAAGATTTCATTACAACCTTTCTGACACTAATTGGGCGCGGAATCTTTCAGGCGGATTCTCTCAGTCCTCTCTGGTTCTGTTTAGCATTGAATACGCTGGCCCTGTGCTTAATAGGTCGGGATACGGGTTTGAATTGAAAACTATGGACCCAGGCCCAAGTATAATAACACATCTTTTCTAAATGAATGACCTGAAACTGTACGAAGGAAACCAAAAACAATTGAATCAACTTATTCAAATAGTTGGTATGTATACGCGGGATATTCGGATGGAGTTCGGCCTGAAGAAGTGTCGCATTCTTAGTATATGTCGAGGGAAAGTAGAGAGTGATGATCTCGCAAACATGGCCTGACGGAGATGTTTTTGAAGCCATGTATGAACGTTCTTACTATAAATATCTAGGAGTGCAGTACTCTAACCGAACTAGCACATGCAAATGATGAAGCAGTTGAAATTAAAAATGTCAAAGCGCTTGCAAACAGTTTTGAGATCTCAGATGAACTTTAGAAATATGTTGCGGGCAATCAACTCTTAGATCAGTCCCACTTTGTCTTACTCCTTTGGAATTACTTCTTGGTCCAAACCAGTCTTGAACCAGGAGAGATAGAAATGACAACATACAGAATGCATCATCGGAACTCTTGTGTTGAACGCATCACTCTTCCAATGGCTGAAGGTAGCGCGGGGATCGTGAGCATAATAGCTCAGCATAATAGCCAAATATGCCCACAGAGAAGGTGTTTCTTTGACTGTTGCGATGATTCATATCTTCATAGGGTTGTTTGCGGTTTGGATTTGCAATGGAAACCACTAAATTTGAAAGATCGTTCGCCTCAGGCGAACGAAAGGGTCCGGCATGTGCCAGAAACAATAAGAACATGGAAAGCCAAACTATTGCGAGGGAAAATTGCATGGCCTAATATCGACAAATCAACGTCGAACGCATAGCTTAGGAACGGCGAACTTTTTCCGGAAACAGTTGGGTTCATGATGGCTATCCAAGTCTAGGTCATGGGCACCAAATATTATAAAAGACATATTATTAAGGACTCTGCAGTGGTAGATGATGTTTGCAGATAGTGCCGCGAGAACCCTGGTGAATGTTCGGTTTTGGTCCAAGCCTCACAACAACTTGCTTCATTTGTTCATCGAGAACTAGCAATTACATGTAGTTTTCTAGAAGCCAAGCCTGCGCCATACAATAAGTACGTTCCATCCCTAGTGTTGGAGAACAGTAGATACCGCCTATATTATATCCGATCTGTTATAACAGATAGGAATATTTGTCATAATAGGCCAGGATCATCGGTGAAGATAAATTAAGAAAGGATGTTAAACTAATACTTATCGCTGTGCCCAACACACATACTCTAAGTAATACTGCTGAGAAGCTGAGAAAATATGCCGTGCTCGAGGAAAAAATTACGAGAATTCGGAGGGCAGAGTTGTCCCTCTTTTGGTATTTCCAAGACTGGAATTGTCCCAAATGTCTACATGATGGAATCAAGCTTCTCAATTTTCATCCCGTGGCCGTCATTTTGGATACATATCGAATTGTGCGTTTATTCCTAAATAGTTTATGAATATGAATACAATCCGCACCTTGTTTGAAAAAAAAATACCAGCATTAGCTGAAAAAAAATAAACAATAATAATGCCGCAAGACTACCTAAGGTTGCAAGGAGCACTTTGGATTCAGTGATATTCAGGTTCAAAGAGAAAAATATCATGTTGCTATATAGATTACCGTACGGCGTACATTCAGTTCCACATGGGTGGCTGATAAAAGTGCTTGAGATATAATAAGGCCATAAGTTTGTTGGCTTTCTACAGAAAGTGATGCAAAAGTGGAGAACGGTTGTTTATTTTTCCAATGAATGCACTTTAGAAATTAAAATAAGTAGGGACATTTTCCAGGGTGATTTCTTGAACCCTCTATGGTTCTGCATGGCTTTGAATCCCCACTCAAGCCAAATAACAACAAAAATATTAGGATATTCTATAAAATACAACTCCGAAGAACAATTAGTTATACTTAGAAGAATACTTGCTTTATATGGACGACATCAACTTATATGCTCCATCTAATGATAAGTTTCGATGGTTGATTAAGCAAGTGGAGCAATTTTCCTGTGATATAGGTATGAAATTAGGGCTTGATAAATGTAGGATTGTTAACACTAGTAGAGGAAAGTGTGAAGTAGTCGGACTGAGGAGGGTCGTTTTATAGAGGCACTGAGGGACGATAAGGTCTATAAGTATTTGGGCTTTCAACAGGCTAGGAATATTTATCACTCACAGATAAAGAAAGTGCTTCTTAAAGAGTATTTACAGAGAGTGAGAAATGTGTGCCGAACAGATCTGAAAAGTAGGAATCTTTTTAAGGTAATTAACTCGTTTGCTATTCAAGTCCTTACCTACTCGTTTGGTATTATAATGTGGTCAGCAACTGACTTGGAAGATATATGCGGAAAACCAGAGCTGAGCTGACAAAGTTCAGGAAACACCATGAAAAAGCAAGATAGCTCAGGTTAACATTACCAAGAGAGGAGGGAGGCAGAGGACTCATTGATGTGGAGAATTTGCATGCGGGGCAAATTAAGTCGATGAGAGAGTATTTCTTTAAAGAAAGCAGAACTCGTCATTGCAAAGGAGTGTATGTTCTGCGGATTTAGGGTACACGCCATTGAATCTGGCACACGAGAGAGCACAGGACAATGAAGTGTTGTTCACCAATGATGAGAAGCAAAGAGAATGGAGGAGCATGGCTCTCCATGGAAGACATCCCCACATGCTTGACCAATCATTTGTCGACAAAATAGCGTCGCACGCATGGTTAAGGGAGGGTGAGCTCTTTCCCGAGACCGAAGGATTCCTTGTTGCTATCCAGGACCAAGTTATCGGCACTAGGAACTACAGAATATTTATTATAAGGGATCCGGAATGAAGGATGACAGGTGCAAACGTTGCCTTGATAAACCGGAGACCATTCAGCATGTATTGGCTGCTTGTAGTTCATTGGCACAGACTATCTGCAGCGTCACAATCAGGTAGCTGCCATTATGGTGTTAAAGTTGGACTGCTGGAAGAGTGTATGGCCTATTATAAATATAATCCGTCTTCAGTGCTTGAGTCCGATAAGTACACGCTCTATTATATAGATCGATTATTACGATAGTCGGTCCCAAACAGCAGACCTGATGTAGTGTTGCGGGACAAGCAAATGAAGGTGGCGCATTTGATCGATATTGCTATTCCCGGTAATCACAATATTCAGAGTACTCTGAGCGCAAAGCTGCGCAAGTACCAGGACTTAAAAGACGAGATTACCAATATATGGAAATTGGAAAAAGTTTATGTTGTACTAGTCCTCTCAGTTACTGGGATAATTCCGCGAGCCCTACATGATAGCATAAAGACCTTAGGGCTGTAAGCGCAAGTGGTCAAGAGAGAAGAGGGGAGACGGCCGCGAGAGAAGAGAACAAGAGAGGGGAGCGAGCCTGACCGAGTGCTGATGCCGACTTCTGCTTTAAGGAGGACTTTTCCTACTTCAAGTATAGTTTTTTTTAGTTACTTTTAACCAGCAGGCTAAGGGAGCCTGAAGTTGACATTTTATTTCTTTGTATTTTCTTTATCTTCATTTCAGTGTACTTGTTTTGTTTCACGTAATAAATAGGGCTGATGCCCGTCTGTTAGTCTGTATTAATTGCCTTTTGATTTCTTCCTCTTTCCCTTCCTCCTCTCCACATTACAGGGCCTTAAGAGATTTATATACAGATACAGAAGTCTGTCATTTTAAGCTCTTGCAGGTTGGTGAGAAAGTTTTTAGGTTGAACAGGTGAGGAGTGCTTGGTTGAACCCGTACCTTATCTTAAAAAAAATTATCTTTTTTTTGTCAAATTTCTCAGCGGAAAAAGCTGAGAATAAAAATAATAATAATAACCCAATCCCATTCACTGTTGTTCAATTTCCGCAAGTGCATGACGAAATAAAATAATAATCAATTATACTATTCTAATAATGCTTAAGATAATAAAGTGGCGTCGAATCTGTGAATCACTGTATATATAAATTTTTATTATCTCAAGAATTATTGAAATAGATTTATTACATATCTATACAAAAATAATACCTTAGGTTTGTTGACTTTTAATTCAATAGAGTTCTAATCCCTGAACGTCTAAGTAAATAAGCAAAGTCCAACTACAGTCAGTTGTATTTACTTGTCGTTGTGAACAGTTTCATGAGATAACTTTAGGAATGGTTCTGCGGTATTTTAATTCTTAATTCTTACTTTTCTATTCTGGTATGACTCATATCATTGACTCACGTTTTTGCAACACAAACTTGATTTAACTATTTCTTTCGTTATATTAATTTTAACTTGTTAAAAAAGGTTTCGTTCTGTTAATTTCATTTCTTGCAGAATAAGCCTTTCACAATATAAAGAGAAGAAATTATAAAGTCTAATAGGACTGTGTAATCCTATCGTGAAATTGCTCGTCGCGGAAGTAATAAAAACAAGATTGGTGTAGAAGCCAATATTAAAAGAAACAAGCCTAGCCTAAAACCTGAAGCAAAAATACACTATTTATTGAGGTATCTTTTCACTCTAGTAACTTAGAGATGGTGCTATAGCTATAGCACAGACTTCAAGAAATTTATGATGTGAGCACCGAAACTGTCTTTCGAAGCCTCAGAGAAGAATTTTTACGAGAGACTACATAATGAAAAAGCCGCTACTGATTGAATCCAAAATTTATAAATTTTGCGAAAAAATAATAAGCATTATACTGAGGAAATGTGGAATACATTAATTAATTCGGTTTAGATGGAAAGGTTAGGGAGTAGAAAGCAAAGGAGCTCCTGGCGGCCTGAAGTTATCATAACTAGAAAAGTGGGCGAAAGAAACTTTTGGTTTGGGGCTGTATAAAAGCCAATAGAGTAGGACTGCCAAGACGAAGATGATCCTGACACGACTACGGGCCAGATATAGAAAACAATGACTATCAATTAGCGTTTTGAAATCATGGAATGGCCCATATTATTCAAAGTTTTTGATGACATATTCATCAAAGTTTTTCACACCAGATTTGATTAATAAATAAAATCATGTCTATGTAAAACTATGAATTTTTTGTCCAGCATTTTGAAAGATACCCAAGTTATGGTTTTCTATAATTTGAGGACCAACTGCTTCAAAAAAGTAATTTAGTGTATTGTATTAGGTATAATAAGTTACGCATTGAAGAATAGACTTAAATTTTAAATATCATATTAGATCACACTCTTATGTCATAACTTTCTGTTGTAAAGCTTAACAAAAATACCTAAAAACACTGAATAGACGATCAATGAACATAATGGAAAAACACAAAATAAGGAAATTAACCTTCTTTTTTTGGTTCATCCGGTATACAGATAACTCAAAAGAGATTTAAATATAAAAGATAAAGCTGATTAAAGATAAACAAATATACCACATACTCCCCATAACAATAAAACGATACACTTAGTCATCTCATTACTTCGAAACGAACACAAAGACCTGATGCTTATAACTCTATTTTTAACTTTATTTACTATTTTATACTTTTTAAAATATACATATTCGTACCTCTTTAACAGAATTGAATACTGGAAGATCGAGATGTTTCTTGCCGCCTTTGCCTGGCGATACTCCTCCGACAACCTTGGTACCATATTCAATTGCCTGCTTACTATGGAACGTACCTTGTTTTCCAGTAAAGCCTTGACATATAACTTTAGTATTGGCATTAAGTTTCAGGTTCGTTCTAGTTACAGTATATGTCGCATTACATCTGACTCCAGTAAGATGTTTTACTATAAGCAAATTTCATATTGTTAAAGAAATAGAAACGATAATTTAAAAATAAATGGTTGGAAGAAAATCTAATGGGCATCTGAAACTGTGAAAAAAGAATCACTTGTTTTTGACCGAAGAAAAACAAAAAATTCCAAGTAACATTAGCACCGAAAACAAAGGTTTTACATTTCAATTAAATTAAACCATTCGCCTCTTCCTCAATTTATATTTAATTTGACACTCTTCATAACTAATAGAAGACTGTGGAATTCAAATCTGCTTATAATATCTAACAAAAGTAAAAAGCAAAGACAAATTTACAATTTAAAAATTATAACTATCATTTGCTTCTTTAAAAAAAGCGAACTATTTTCTAATAATCTTTTTTTAAAAATTCAATATGGCCCTTACCAACAAATTTTGAGAATATTCTGCTGCTTGCTGCCATAGCCTTACCGTTTTAAGATAAATTATCACTTAAAAATTATTAGCACCTCGAAATCTAAAAATAGGGTAAAAAATGAAAAGCTGTCTCGCAAATTTTGATGGACAGGAGTGTTAGGCAATTTGGGCACTAAGCACTGATTCAACCAAACCCCTTTATCTTTACGAAAGTTAGAAATGAAAGGAAACTACATATAAAAGTCAAAGATAAGACCTTCGAAGTCGAACACGACCTCTAACGATAAAATAACATATGGTTCACACTTTAGTAGTTATTATAAATGCTTAAAACTTTTTTTTTTCGAGACATAAGGAGAAAAATAGGAATAAGTTGTTCAATGTTCAAATAAATAAACTCAAATAAGATTTTATTCAATGTTAACATATTTAACCATTTTTTTTTTTTTTTGTGGCAACTAAATATTTACTTTATTCTTTCGAAGGCTATAATAATTGCATTTTACTGTAGTTTCTGTATTTAACCATTGAGTTTAGATTATTTAAAAAGTATTTACGTAATCAGGAACTATAGCAGCTCTTGTAGGGGTTTTTTTTTTTTTTTAACCATAAGTTGAGAAGTGCACAGGTGTCTGTGTGTTTAGGTTTGTTTTGATTGCTCTCAGTTAGTAATGAAGATCTCATCATTTTTGTTTTAATGTATTTAAGATCAATTATAGAAAGCGTTAACCAAAAATGTATTTACCAAAGTTAAAGGGGAAAAAAATTCATGCTCTCTTAGAAATTTAAAATAAGAGTCACTATGTACGAAAATGGCGAATCGAAGACCTACCTATTCTGTTTCAACAGAAACGCTTTCTTCCAGTTTACTGACAGACCCTTTGAGAGAATTGTTTGAAGCTTGCAAAATAGGAGATATCAGCAAAGTTAAAAAATTAATTAATCCTCAAACAGTAAATGCTAGAGACACCGCAGGGAGGAAGTCTACTCCTTTACATTTTGCTGCGGGTAAGTTTCTACTTATTCAGTTTTATGCATTTTAATTCTCTCCCGTAATTTTAATTTATTTTTGTAATTTTCTCTCTTAATTTTCGCAAAAATAATCAGGTTACGGAAGGAAAGACATAGTCGAATTCCTTTTAGATGCTGGAGCATCAATTCAAGCTAGAGATGATGGAGGCTTACATCCTCTGCACAATGCGTGTTCTTTTGGTCATGCGGATGTTGTCAGATTATTACTGGAAGCAGGAGCTAATCCAAATACTAGAGATAATTGGAACTATACTCCATTGCATGAAGCTGCTATCAAAGGAAAAGTTGATGTCTGTATTGGTTAGTAATTCTTTTAAACCTAGCGAGTCCTCCGTCTTGTTTTCAGCTTTTAGTTTTAATTTCACTGAGCATTCTGACATGCTTAAAACCCTTTGTTTCTGCCATTGAATTTTTCATAATTTTCTTCAGCATTGTTACAACATGGTGCTGACATTACGGTAAGAAACACGGAGGGCAAAACAGCAGTAGAAGTGGCTGACCCAGCCACACGGGCTGTACTTACGGGAGAATACAGAAAAGAAGAAGTATTGGAAGCTGCTAGGACCGGAAATGAGGAAAGGTTATTACATTTTATAATAGTAAACAATTCATATGCTCTCTTAGTAATGCAAAATAAAAGTGATTATGTTCGAAAATGGCAGAACTAAGACCTGCCTATACTGTTTCAACTTTAAACTTTTTAAACGAATTGGACCAGATAATAGTGGGTTAGTGTATAAATACGAGACCACAAGAAATATAAGCTATCTCTTCTTCTGGATATTAAACTCCTCTCCGTGATTTTATTGTCTTGACCATGTGATTATTGAAATTTTGTACGGTTAAGTTACCATATTAATTACCATTAAGCTAAAATTATCAAAAAGCTCAATCGAAACGATCCTGAAGAAGCTCATTACAATATGGGCGAAACGTCGGTTTTTAGCTGACCACTAAGCGGGCTTAACCCAAGTGTTTTCATGAAAATGGCCGCGGAAACCTAAAAGATTAGATTAAATGTTCTTGAAGTGCATTTCCTGTTGCGTTTATGTCTTTAGCAGAAGATGCGAGTTTTACATAGGCTGCATTCATTAAATTTGAAATATGCTCGTTAATATTTTATAAGGATAGAAATAGAAGTAAAATAATTCGAAATTCATTTTTAAGCCGATTTTTTGTAACTTATTTTTGGGTCTCACGTCAAGACGAATTTCAACGAAAATCTTTCAAGCGTATGGTAGTGTCATGAACAGGATTCTGGCGAAAAGCAACATCTCTTTTTAAGGCATTAGTATGCAGAAAGTTAGATTAAATAGATTTTGTTAGGGGATGGTCCACTGCGATCTGATAGATGTATTTTACTTCCCACAGCCTTTTCAGTACATTGCCAGCCTCCTGCCAGTGTTCTCTTGCTACAGAACACTCATCACTGGCCAGCGAGGAGTAGAGGCTCTTCTGTGGAGGAAAATCTAAGGATAACAGCCCAGAGTTACTGTGCCAAATAAATGATCTTGCTTCTAAATTGTCCTATCAAAACGTGTTTCCTTTCGGAGTGGAATGATGTAGCATTAAGAGTAGCATTTAAAAATAATAATTCGTGCTGTGTATTGAACATTAGATGATTTATTTCTCAAGGTGATTATGTTCTGCCTGCATAGATTATTGAGCCTGCTGACTCCATTGAACGTTAACTGCCATGCTAGTGATGGACGTCGATCTACCCCTCTTCATTTGGCAGCTGGATATAATAGGAACAGAGTTGTACAACTATTACTGCAGCATGGTGCCGATGTTCATGCCAAAGATAAAGGGTAAGTAGAAATCTTTTTCTAAAATATAATTCTTATATATAAGTATAATTTTATTAATGTAGTATTTCTTTGAACTAGACGTGATTTTTTTTTGTAATTTCTTAAAGAATCACTATATTTATTACCTCATATTACAACAATAATATGTTTTAACAGGGGTTTGGTACCACTGCATAATGCTTGTTCGTATGGGCATTTTGAAGTAACTGAAATGTTGATCAAAGCAGGAGCAAATGTTAATGCCATGGATCTTTGGCAGTTCACGCCATTACATGAAGCAGCATCTAAATCCAGATTAGAAGTATGTTCATTGTTATTGAGTCATGGTGCAGATCCTACGTTATTGAACTGTCATTCCAAGTCTGCAATCGATGCAGCGGGTACTCGAGAACTTCGAGATAGATTGGCTTGTACGCATTTGTTTTTTAATTAATTCTTTATTATTTGAAGAGTATCTATTTTGAAAGGAATATGTTCATTTGCACTTTTTAGATGAATATAAAGGCCATTATGTATTGGACGCTTGTAGGCAGGCAGATCCCTCGAGACTGAAAAAGTTCCTAACTTCAGAAATTGTCAACTTTAAACATCCATATACAGGCGACACACCTTTGGTAAGGAGAAAAAATAAAATTGTAAGAGACTAATGCAGCAATTACAGAATTGTGTTCATCGTTTTGTAATTTCTTTGAAAAATCAGCTGTTTTAATATCTACCATTAATTTTGATTTAATATGATAACTAATTATTAATTTCATATATAAAGCATTATGCTGCCGGTTCTCCATATCCAAAACGAAAAGCAGTAGTTGAATCCATTATTCGTAAAGGTGGACATCTTAATGAGAAAAATAAGGAACTACTAACACCTCTGCATGTGGCAACAGATCTTGGTCATGATGATGTCATGGATGCGTTGTTAAGAGCCGGAGCCAACGTTACCGCTTTAGATCATCTTGGACAGACAGGTGATTGTAAAAATAAATAAATAAATATTTACTATGAAAATTTATTTTTTTCTTCTTTGTTGGAGAAAAAGTTAATTACTGGGTTAAATACCAAAAATATTTGTTTATAGCTTTGCATAGATGTGCTCGTGAGGATAATGTACAAGCTTGTAGGATCTTGCTTTCATATTCGGTTGATACAACGATAGTTTCTTTGCAAGGATATACAGCCTTACAGGTTGCTGGTGAAAATGTACACAAAATATTGCAAGGTATTTATACTATGTACATTGATGTTTATTTGAAAAAAGTAGAATTCGGATAATATCAGTAACATTAATTGTTTGTTTTTATTTGGTAGAACCGCCAGCCATACTTGATCTGGAGAATAAACTATTAGAAGCTTCTAAATCTGGTGATTTGGATCAAGTACAAAGATTGTTAACATCATATCCGCACATTGTCAATTGCAGAGATCTTGATGGAAGGTGGGTGATTGTATACTCAGATTACAATAAATTAATAAGAAAAAAAATGGTGAGCAGCACTTTATGATTTTATCTTACTGCAAATAGTTCTCATTCACAATCCATTCCAGATTCTAAATTTGGGATTTTGAATAAATATTACTTTCATTATATACACTTTGAGGAACCTTACTCTAAAGGAAGGTAATATCTCAGTCCAAAAAAAAACGTTTTCGGAGAAAAAATTCAAACCGACGTAATGGATCTCTATATAATTAGTTAGTATACAAATTTAAAACTCGCCATGGATACCGTTATCGGGAAAATCGCCGAAACTTATAGTAATGTTGCACTTCCAGTCAAACTGCCGTTTTCTTCAAAATTCGCATTTTGGCAACATTTCTCTTTGACATGTCATGGGGTGCTTGGGCAGGACATGTGGGTGCTAATCCGTATAATCTATTTGAAATAATACTTTAGAGCTAAGAATATCGTTCCCTCTCTCTAAATCATCTTAAATTCAATTTTTTTATATACGTATATTCAATATACGTATACGTATATTCAGTATACTCGTATATTCAGTAAAAGAAAGTAAAAAATAAATAAATAAATTATTAAATAACTTAATATAAATTATAAATTTTTAAATATATTAAATTATTAAATATAAATTTATTAAATTATTAAATATAAATTAATTAAATTATTAATAAACCTTTTATCCTCTTGTGTCCGGCACCCATACCAGCCGCACTTTATTGTGCCGGGAAAGCATCTCCAGGGAGTCTCTACAGTCACTGACTAGGGAAGAAGTAATTCTGAAGGCCCCAAGAGCCTTCAGAGCCGCCTGGCTGCCCGACAAGATGCATATCTCCCTATTCCTAGGGTCCATACGTAAATTCTCCTCAGCACAGATGTTTATGACATAGACTTCGGCTTGGAGTACCGTGGAGTACCTACCAAGAGGCCTCTCAATGAGTACCTCCGGTTTAACCCCATATACTCCGGCTCCAGTTCCGCAGGCCATCCTGGATCCATCCGTGAACCATGATCCCCAGTCCGGCCTCATTTTGCCCAGCTTTTAGCCCATTCCGATCTTGATGTCAAGATCACCTGGAAGGGGATATCAAAGCGGAATGTTGGACAACAGCCTTCCCCAGCATATTGAAAGCAGGGCCTGGGTCGACTTTCTGTATTATGTCCAAATCATCTGCGACATTTTCCGTGATAGCCTGCTTCTTTTTGTGGTCATCGACCGGTTTCGGGCGTTCGCCCATCTTCAGGATGCGTTTGTCAGACAGTGTGATAACACAGACTTGCACAGAGCAAATTTAGTTTACACAGTGACAGTGAAACCGGTCGATGACCACAGAAAGAAGCAGATTATCACGGAAAATGTCTCCGATGCTTTCCTGCTCTGCGGAACCAACCACCACAAGAATTATGTCCAAATACTTTGGCAAGGAGCTCCTCTGTTTCCAATGGTCATTGCTCATTAGTCTGTACGCACTGGCCCTCGCCTCCGCTTGTATCAAAAGATGCAGCGGAGGTAACCCCAGCAGCACTTCTAATGCTGCCGTTCGGGCACTCCGAAATGCCCCCGAAATCAGCAGGCACGCCAGCCTTTGCAACCCTGATAGGTTCCTCCTCGCGACCTGCTATTCCGGTTTTGGCCATCACACACCAATGCCCCATAGGTGAAGATAGGTATGTTGTCCACGTATAAGCCAGTTGGCCATTTTGGGAAAAAGACTCCATTTTTCCCGCAGGCTCTAGTAACTCTACAGAGAGACTTCTTTGCTCTTAGTGTAACATGTTCCAGATGCGCGTTCCAGATGAGTCTGGAGACCAAAATGACCCCAAGATATTTCACCTGACCAGACACTTCCAAAGTTCTGCCGAAGAAGTTCAGTGTGTTGCAACACTCGACATTTTCTTCTCGTAAATGGAACCAGGGTGGTCTTGGCAGGGTTGACCACCAGTCTACCCCTCTACACCACCTCTCCACAACTCGCAGGGCCTCCTGTAAAAGCTAACTGACCACACCACTGCATCATCCGCATAGGACAGAGACCCCCTGCGATCAAGCTGTCCCAACAACTTGTCTACCACCATGCACGAGAAGGGGACAGAACCCCCCTCGCGCGGGCATTCCCTTGTAGCCGTGGTCCCGCGTGGTAGCCGTCTCCTCATAGAGGCCCGCTATGATTCTAGTTTTGAGCACGTTGCTAATCCACCTGATAATGGTCCGATTTACCCCGTGTCTTTCCAAAGCTAGCTTAACTGAGCAGTAGGTCGTATTACTGAAGGCACCCTCTATGTCCAGAAACACCGCCACAGCCACTTCCTTGCCATATACCGCCGCCTCCAGTTCTCCTACAAGGGAGTGGAGGACCGTTTCGCAGGATTTGCCCCTCTGGTAGGCATGCTGATTAGAATGCAGGGGTCGCAGTTGAAGCACCGCCCCCCTGATGTGCAAGTCTACCAGTTTCTCCAACACTTTCATCATGAATGAGGAAAGGCTGATTGGTCTAAAGTCGTTGGCCTGGGCATGAGTTCTCTTTCCAGGCTTCGGAATAAAGATAACACTTACAGGCCTCCATGCCAACTTGACATGGTTGAGGGCCAAAGTTGCCCTCTTTCTCGTTAACATGACACAGATGGAATATACGTCAGATATCCTGAAATAGCTAGCACTTTAGAGATAAACGTCACCCTTTCGCCAGAATACTTTTAAATTAATTTTCCTTGAAAAGTTTTTCAAATACAAGTAATAGAAATTATTAGTTTGTAATAGCCACACGGAACCTTTAAAAAACAAAAATAAAACGCAAAAAATTACGATTATCCATTCAGCAAGGATTATTTTCAGTTGAGAAATTTAGACATAAAACTGCAGTTCCTCAAAACATAAACGGATACACAAACATAAACTGGTGATACACAAACGGATTATCAAGTTTGATTTTTCGTTTTTGGTTTATGCTTTTCACATTATGCATTTACACAAACAACCCACATATACAAACAAACCCATCTTCTTTTGACTGGGAGTTATGGTGTGCCCTGTAGTCCAGCTACTTGGAGTTGGATGATTGAATTGTTATAATTAGACTACTTGGTTTGTTATGATTAGATTATTATTTTATTTTATTAAATAATATTGTATTAGGTTGTAAAATTCATGATCTTCTAAAACGATCTTTTTTGAACTCACCTTTCACTCAACGAGCCCCCAAAATCTGTCATGATAGGAATACTTGCTCGTAGAAGCTCTAATGAATCAAATGATATTCATTAAAGTAAACATATTTATGTTTGGCCGTTGATAATTAAACAAGCTAAAAAATTAGTTGGTTGGAGCCCAAGAAGAAGTTTCTTCTTTGGCCCCAGCCAACTATTTTTTAGCTCGTTTGATATTCATTAAACTTTGCTAAAGTTTAGTAAAATTCCGTGATTAATAAATCAGTAAAAGTAATTCTCAGTTTCTAACATACTGTGTGATTTTTATTATTCATACTTTCTTATGATTATAGTCACATGAATTTATTAGAAAGTTACATAAATATACTAAATCAAAAGAGATTTTCATATATAGTGATAATGTGTTGAACATTCTTTATAGTTATTATAACTAATTTTATGTACATAAAATCATTCACATGGTGATCACATGTCATGCATTTCAATGTCCTGTTACGCACTGATTCTTCTCTGCAAGGACTATCGTTGATTGAAAGTGAGTGCCTTTACTTTTTTATTTTGTCATTAAGCGGAAAGACTGCACTAAAAATTATTGCTCGTTTTTTCCACTTATGATTTAAGGATTTATTATGATTAGATTATTAAATAAAAATGTATTAGGTTGTAATTAAAATTCATTAATTTTATTATGTGGTGAATCTTTAGAAATGTAATTTTTCCAAGAAGTCCCTATTAATCGTGCTGCATTACATTAATTACTATTGAAATTATGTATTGCATTGTTCTTTCGTAAGTAATTCTTTCTTTACTGCGCTGTTTCGAATCCAAAATAAGGAATCATTCAAAGATCATATCTAATACTAAAGAATATGGCAAAATTAAAGCATTTTTCCCTTTAACCCATTTTCAGGGGTCCTGTCGACTCTGCAGATACATCAACAACATAAGCATTTACTTAGATTTTACATGAAAAAAAAAAGTAAAATATAAAAAACAAATAACTAATTTTAAAAAACGAATTTAATAATGATATTGTTGTGGTTGGGCCCGCAGAGATATTTTTCGTGAAATGGCCTACATCATTTTGTGGTCAACGATCGGTTTCGGGCGTTCGCCCATCATCAGGATGTCTTGATAAAGCAGTGCGATAACACAAACTAGCACAGAGCAAACTCAGTTTATACTGAGATTTTACTGAGTATAAACTGATTTTGCTCTGTGTTATCGCACTGTTATATCAAGATTTCCTGATGATGGGCGAATCCCCGAAACCGGTCGATGACCACAAAATGAAGCCTCTCCCGGAAAATATCTCTCATAAATAATGATATATCTGCAGTAATACGAGGGCCATTCAATAAGTAACGAGACAAATGCTGTGGCTCAAAAACGATTTATTTAATCAATACAAAACTTTGGCTACTTTTTAACACAGTCCTCAGCATCATTTACAGACTTGTCCCATCGTTCTTCTAATTTGTGTATGGCTCTAGTAAGATCTCGAAGCCATTTTGCACCTGATTTTTAACTTCTTCATTGGATTGAAAATGTTTCCCACGTAGAGTCCTTTTAGGGGGTCCAAACAAATGGAAGTCCGATGGGGCGAGGCGGGGCTGTAGGGGGGATGTGGAAGGATATCCCATCCCACTTTTTGAAGTGTTTCTTGAGTTAACTGTGTCGTGTGTGGGCGCGCGTTGTCATGAAGCAAAATAATGCCTTTTGTCAAGAGTCCACGATGTTTCGTTCGAATGGCAGACCTTACTTTGTTTGTGATCATGTCACTGCAATACTGGCTGTTGATGGTTCGTTGATCTTCGAGATAGTCACAATAAATAGGCCCCTGCGAATCCCAGAATACTGTAAGCATGACTTTACCTGCAGACGGCTGGGTCTTGAATTTCTTTCGAGTGGGTATGCTTCCACTCAAGGCTTTGACGCTTAGACTCCGGCTCAAAATGGTGTATCCATGTTTCATCACATGTTACAATTCTACTGAAAAATTCTGTTTCAATTAAACATCGTTCTTTCAACTGTTGACTGATTTGAAACCTGGTTTCTTTGTGGGCGTCCGTAAGTTGTCTTGGAACCCATCTCGCACAAGTTTTCTTGTACTGCAGCTTATTCTGAATAATGTTATGGACAGTTCCAACACTTGCTTGCATGTCTTCAGCTATCAGTTCAACAGTAATAGGCCTGTTGTCCTGAATTAATGCGTTAGGAAGTTGCGACTTCAACCGGTCGTCCACTTCGTTGCTCGTTACAGACACTTACTTATACGACCACTTTTAAACTGTTCTACCCATTTGTGAATATTAGAACGGTTCAAACAATTATTCCCGTATACTTTCATCATTCTTTCGTGGATTTCACTACCTTTGATATCCTCTGCAACTAAAATTCCAATCACTGAGCGTTGTTCTTCCTAGGTGCAATGCTCGAGCGGACTAGCCATTGTTAACTGAATACATTTGAGGTTATGCTTACCAAATACTCTCGAACACTTATAGTAATTCCAAATAAAACACTTTATACCTAATGTGTTTTATTTGGACACAGTACTAGAAAAAACGTTTATTTTTCATTTAATATCATCCACCAACTAACTATCTGTTACATATAAAAAAAAACTATTTTATATTTGCTAATCATATGGTTATCACACATATGATACCTGGATTACGAATATACATTTTTTTTTTTTTTTAAATTTAAGGCGCGTCAACATCTGTGATCATTGGCGCCTGGAGCCTTCTCAGTGCACTGCTGGCCTCCGGACAGTGTTCTCTCATTACAGACAACACTAATTATATATTTAATTATAATAAATATATATTTCTATTCCCTACACAGCTGATGAGAAACTAAGTACAAGGATGCCAACTTGACGCACTGAAACTATTGTATTGATTAAAAAAACCGTTTCTGAGCTCCAGCGATTTGTCTCGTTACTTATTGAGTGACCCTCGTAAATAAATGAAAAAATAAACCATGCGCCTACTTTGTTTGGACTATTAAGAAGAAAATGATTAACTATTTTGGTGTCTAAACTTTATTCTTGAACTGTCTATTTTAATATAAGCGCTTGGATTAGAAGTCAAAAAGTATTATATGTTCACTTTCATTCTATAAGATGAAGTATTCTATTCATATTTTCGAAATTGATTTTCAATAGAGGTACTAATTTTGGAAAAAAGTGGTTTTTAGAAGTATGTGTGTATGGGGATGGGCTTCAGCATAATTGATAAACGAAAAATCGAAGAAAGTTGAAATGCAATATTTCATTTAAGTGCCACTAGGCGAGAACATTATGGTTTTCGTTGAAATCGATCAACCAGAATTACCATTTACTGAATTTTTGTGATTTACTGGAAAATGGCTCCGATTTTTTCTTCGAAAATTTCTCTGTAATATAAATAAATCTAGCTCAATCCCTTTATTTGATACTTTTTTCTGAAATTCAGTTTAGAGAGGTTCTGGTAACGAGTGAGTTAGAGGTCATTTCAGCCTACTATGTATTCCACGCAATAAAATTAAATATGTTGCCAACATTCCGAGTTTTAAGAAAATCTTTGTTCCGGAAGTGGCAACATTACCGAACTGATTATTCATTTTTTTACGATTTTCTCCAAAAGTCACCACCGGGATTTTTTTAAATTTGTACCTAATAAGACCAATCGCTTTGGTTTGAATTAATTTTTTAATTCTTAATTTTTTTATTTTATTTTTTAAAATTATCATCATAAGATCCTATATTTTTTTTCCCCAAGAAATTCAGAGAGAGTTCTGGGGAAGCAGGATCTTGTAAATCATTCAACAATTTTTCATGTTTAACAGATTTCAAATTAATTAGAGATAGAAAAAATATTTGGATATCCATCTATGACATATTGGAGTTAGGGGGTGAAGTTGTTCTCATCTGAGTTGTTCTCACGTGCCCCCTGGATATCCAACTAAACAAATATCAGTCACCAGCGGAGCTTTTTATACTGGGCCGCATGACACAGAATCGCGCGAATCGCTGAATTCAACGAATAAGCCGTACTCATGGCATAGGAAAAAAACATATAGGGATGAACAAATAAAACTGTTCATGATTACCACTTTCTAAATGACATAATAATACAATTTTCATATCTGATAAAATTTTGTTGTTAATGTGTTTAAAGCTAGGAATTTTTAGGACGCCAAATGGACGAGAGAATCTATTTCTATCTTAAAGTTATAATAATAATTTTTGAATATGGCGCTGATAATACAAATTGTATCAGTAATACGGCTTTAATTTTTTTATTTTATTTTTTAAAATTATCATCATAAGATCCTACATTTTTTCCCGATGGTTGTCTTAATTGGGAGACTTTGTTCAATTAAATGGGAGCCTTTGTTTTTCTAATAGTTTAATCAGTCTCATTAGACACATTCTCGAAACTGAATGTGTAGGCACTATGAGTATTTGTCTACCATTTTAATATTATATTATTTATTTTGAATGATGTTGACAATATACGTATCTGGGGTAGTGCAGTCAAGCCAAATTCACTGCGACCTAGAAAATCTATTGTGACTCCCTTTTGGGTTTCTGTATTGCACGTGGTAAACAGAAGTCGGTTAATGTGTAATGTACACTTCCATAAAGATGGTGACTAGAATTTATGTGTATGTTCGCTAAACCCAAGTAATTGCAGAAATTAACAATGAATTTTATAGGTTGACATTGTGAGATACTCTCAGTGAGTGACACATGTTCTCTGAAAATGTGCCTATTCACTTCCCCATAATTAGGTTTTGGAAATAGTCCTCTACAATTTCATAGACGACTATTTATAATGTAGAAACATAGAGACACGCAAGAGTCTTAATAGGAGTTCTAGGTCCTATTGAATTTGACTTTCCAGTGGCTTATAGTCTACTAAAGCTACAAAAATTTTATTAATCAGTCACTTAATCTATGATTGTCTAGTTTTATTCATTTTATGTTTTTAACTTTGACAGACATTCTACTCCACTTCATTTTGCGGCTGGCTATAATAGAATAGCGGTGGTGGAATATCTTCTTTCACACGGAGCTGATGTACATTCTAAAGATAAAGGGTAATTCCAAAAATTTTATTTTTCTCAGGCTTTTAGTTAAACACTAGCAGAATACAACAAATCGTAGCAAATTGAATTCGCTTCACAAGTTTGATATTCATTTGTTTTTTTTTAGAACAAGGTCCACCCACTAGCATCTCCCAGTGTTCTGCATTTTTACAGTTAATTATTAATTATGGTTTGCTTTTTATATTTATTATTAAGAATATTGTAAGAAGGGCGTTCGCCCGTATACAAATCTAAATAAATAAGTAAATATTGAATTCAATAAATATTGAATTGGCTGCAATAATGCCCCACCGTCTTTAGGAAAGTGTTCCATACAAGCTGTAAAGGCCATATGGGCAGGGCACTGTTGGCAGGTGTGGCAGAATGAGTGGGGTGCGGTAACGGACAGCAAGCTGAGAGAAATAAAAGAGATTGTCTACCGATGGGATACTTCAGTAAGAGGTACCAGATAGGAAGAAGTAGTTGTGACTCGCCTTAGGGTTGGCCATAGCCATCTTACAGTTATCTGATGTCTCGCCAACAACCGCCTCTCTGTGATTCCTGTAATATCCTGCTCACAATTCAGCATATTCTTATTTCATGTAAAAAATATAGGCACCTGAGAGAATTCTACAATATACCATCAACGATAAAAGAAGCACTAGCTGACAATCACTCAATACTGAACAGTGTCCTAAGTTATCTGAAGGCGGCCTCTTTATTTAAAAGCATATGATTCCAAGATTGAGTTTCGTTGGTTTTTGTTGCTTGATGTTTCATGTAGATTCCCCTGTTATTTTGTTGTTGATTGTTATGTTTATAGTTGTTGACTTTTTTTGCACATTGATTGTAAGTTGTTTGTTTTTTTGATTTATATTGTTCATATTAAATTTTTTATAATGGTATAGTGTTCGTATTGTTTTGTGGGTCTATATTATTTTATTATATTTGGTTTGAAATAGTTACCATAACGCTTAAGGTATAATGACCTGTAGCAGTTAAGTGCCTTAAAAAAAAAAAAAAAAATTGAAAAAATTATTCATTCAAATTTTTCATGTTTTGATTTGTCTTTACTATTTATTTCCAGAGGCTTAGTACCTTTGCACAACGCATGTTCCTATGGACATTATGAGGTAACGGAAATGTTAGTGAAACATGGCGCTAATGTGAATGTGGCTGATCTATGGAAGTTCACTCCTTTACATGAAGCCGCAGCCAAAGGAAAATATGATATTGTTCGACTTTTATTACAGGTATGTTGTTTTAAATTATATTTATTTTGCCTTTACTTAAGATTATCTTCCTGATATAAGTTGCAGTTGGTTGCAAGTGCTACAAGTGAGAATAAGGAAGACTCTCATTCGAAGGTTGGCCCTCATTCAATAATTAAATATTTCTTAGATATTTATTTACTCATCAACCAGTCTCATTAATGAATATCAGAATGGAAGTCACTGATACTTTCATTTTAAGTTATCACAAGAAATCCCAGTCTTGAAAATTCGTTTTTCATATTTAACATAAAATGAACTACTGCCAGCACTAAGTTTTCTTAAATGCTTTTCAACAAAAGTATTGTTTTTCTACAGCATGGAGCTGATCCAACTAAAAAAAATCGGGACGGTGCAATGGCCGTGGAATTGGTCAAAGAAGGAGACCAAGAAGTGGCCGATCTATTGAGAGGTAATTCTGCTCTGTTGGATGCGGCTAAACGGGGTAATTTGGCACGGGTGCAACGATTAGTTACGCAGGATAATATAAACTGTAGAGACACCCAAGGCAGAAATTCCACACCTTTACATTTGGCTGGTAAGTAGTTTTAACTTTTTTATCCAACATATTGAAAAAAGTTTTTATTATTATTCTTCAGAACACTTTAATATTAATAAATTTTTATTTAATTCAACAGCCGGTTACAATAACGTCGAAGTAGCTGAATTTCTGCTAGAGAATGGTGCCGATGTTAATGCACAAGATAAAGGCGGACTGATACCCTTGCACAATGCATCTTCTTATGGGCATTTGGATATAGCAGCGCTTCTTATCAAATATAATACCGTGGTGAATGCCACAGACAAGTGGGGTTTCACACCGCTTCATGAAGCCGCTCAAAAAGGAAGAACTCAGCTTTCAGCTCTATTGGTTTGTATATTTGTATTTGTTCAAAAATATTAAACAGTGCCCCTTCTGTGTCGAGGGGCAGGTTGGTTGAGTGGTTATGAGTAGGATCTTGTAAATGCGAGGGCCCCCAGTTCCTGATCCGCATATTTCTACTAAATTTCTATTTGTTAGAAAAAAAATTAATAGGAAAGTAAGAATATTTTGCTTCCGCCTCAAGTCCACCACTCCCCACTTTACTTTGAGTTTCCTTATCTTTCTTTGATCATTTGTAAATTAGCTATTGTCTAAACATATGATAATTAAGACTTTAGTTCCCAGTTTATTCAAAAAAGGCTTTTGCATAAATCAGTACTTTAAGCGAAAAAAATTGTTTTTTACTTTCTGTTTTGCTGTAAGGAGAAAATAAGTATTTATTAGATAAAATAACCCGAAGATCGGCGAAGATGAGCAAAGCCCGGTTGCTGGATACATATACAGGGTCTTTTGACTTCATTTATTTTGTTATTCGTAATTTTCTCTTACATCGCTCTAACAATTTTTCTTTCTGCGTGTTAAAGATAAATAAAACTCGATATTCTGATTATTAGTACGCATTAGTTCTATCAGTTTTGATTGTATCATTTTTCCTAGACTTTTTTTACTTTTTTTTGTTTACTAAACATGCAGAAACGAACTACTTCCATAAAAACAGCGAAATTTCACAAATAAAACATGTTTGATAGAAGATAGGAGGAAGCAAAAATTGAAGGTTTAACTTCTAATTATTTTCCTTTTTGCTACAGTTAGCCCATGGAGCAGATCCAATGCTAAAAAATCAAGAAGGACAATGTCCATTGGAGGTGGCCACTGGTGAAGATGTTAGATGTTTGCTGCAAGATGCTATGGCTGCTGTGCCGGCCAGTACCACGGCAGCAGTGGCTACTGTTGCTGCGACTGCCCAGAGCAGCAGCGCTACAATTGGCAACACTGGCACAGAATCAACAGGAAATACTGCGACAGCGACACCAGCATCGCCGGCACCTCCTGCCTCGCCGATACAGTCCGCACCAACGGTTCATATAGACACAGTTGTTCTGCCTTCAGGTGCATGTCTTTCATTGCCATCTCCTACATATTGTCATAAAGGAGATGGTGCCACGTCGCCACATCTTTCATCAGAAGCTCGTCGTGATGTAGCCGCTACAACTTTACCATCTTTCCTTCAATCGTATGTATACTAGATCTTACTATCAACGGTTAGTAAATTACTGGCATACACAGTACAGTAAAACATGTTTATGTTCCAGACTTGGATTGGAACATCTGTTGGAGACACTAGAACGAGAGCAGATAACACTAGATATTTTGGCTGAAATGGGACATGATGACTTAAAACAAGTTGGTATAACTGCATATGGTTATCGGCATAAAATTATTAAAGGCATGGATAAATTGCAACTTAATTCAGGTAAGGCTGAAACGTTTATTCTGTTGAATAGGAAAATTTCTTAAAAACTAACGGCGGCGTGGCCGTTATTTTTTTTTTACTTTAATTACTTGATTTCATTTTTTTTTTTTAGAATTATCTGGTCCTAGTTGGCAGCAAGGCACACTTTTGGTAGATCTTCTAAGAGAAGATAAAGAATTTATCGCTGTTGAAGATGAAATGCAGAATACCATTAGAGAACATAAGGATAACGGACATTCGGGCGGTGTATTTTCAAGATATACCGTCATCAGGGTATTTTTAATAACTTTCACTATAATTTATAGAAGTTGCATTTCTTTCTTTCTCGCTCTGCTGAAAGAGGGAATATTGTGACCGTGTAAATTTTCTAAAATATCCGCATTTTTACTTAACGTTTTCTAACGTTAACTATCGTCAAATGTCATGAGAGTTGTATAAAAATAGCATTATAGAGGAACTAGTTCCTTCAGAATTCACTTAAAATCTATTCCCGAAAAAATATTTCAAAACAAAGGTGATTAGTTTGTATTGCGATCGTGTCAAATTTTCGAAGTTGATTTTCACTGGAAATACATGTTTTGAGGTCCATTGAGTACGAAAAAAGTGTTTTAGCGAATGATCTCGCTCCATTTGTGTACGCATGCGTATTTTAAAGGTCAATCTTGAATTCGGTTTCGGCTACCACCGCATCTAACACAAAGGTTTCGGATAAAATCCATCAACCCGAATTGCGACTTCACTCAAAAATATTTTTTTCAATTTTCGCGATATTCTTGAAAACGGCTTTAAGAATTTTCATTAAACTTCGTATAGCATCTTAACACATAAATACCTAGTGCTGTCATCAGAGATATTTCCCATAATCGCCTACTTCATTTCGTGTCATCGACCGGTTTCGGGCGTTCGCCTATCATCAGAATGTCTTCATAAAACTGTGTGATAATACAGACTTGCTTGCAACCTTGAGGGTATAAACTCATTTGCGAACGAAAATCTTGTTGATAAGCGAGCGCCCGAAACCGGTCAATGACCACAAAATGAAGCAGGCTTTCACGGAGAAATTTCTCTGCTACCAGCTCTGCGGACCCAACCACAAGAACATATTTCTTTTTTATAGTAACACTTTCCAGGGGGAAATTGGGGTTTGGTGGGAACAGTAGCATTGTGCTTATTTTAAAGTAACTTTAGTATAATTTATGGTTTTAGATTAGATTAGATTCTGTGGGGGTTGGCTCTGCAGCCAACGCCCCGCGACCCCTAAGGGTCTATTGTGGCACCCCATAAGTTGGAGTCCTCTCTCCAGTCCTCTCTCCTGTCCTTTAACTGAACTTCAGAGTCCGGGGAGGCTTCTGTGTGGTCAGTTAGGAGCACCTCTAATCACAGCACTCTCTCGAGTCCTGTCTGCTTTATTAGACTTAATAGTCCCGAGAGAGACCTTGGGTGAGGCTCCAAAGAGAGGAAATCACAGTCATACGAACCCCTCGCACTTACACAAAATGTTCAGGGCTGCTTCTTCTTCTTATAGACAAAACCTGCACAGGCTATCCATTGCCAGGCCCATGCGGTGCATCTGCTTGTTAAGTCTACAATGGCCAGTGAGGAGGCCAACTGCTATCCTTATGGCCAACCGGCCTAGTTGGAGTAATTTCGCAGTTAGCCTAGGCGAGTAGCAATGAATAAACGATTTCGTCTGTCTTTGGTCTGGGGTTTTGGTCCACCATTCTCGTGATCGATTGTGCATCCATGTTCTGTTAGATGCACTTCTGAGGCATCTTGCGATGTCGCAGAACGGTACGGGTCTAATGAGGGTTAGCATGGAACCTCCCGGGCTAGGTGATAGCCGGGCTAGACGCCTCGTTGCCCCTGTGACCCGAATGCCCGAGATCCCAAACCAGGAAAACTTTATTATGGCTACAAATTTCCCTGAGTATACCTAGGCACTCCCACGCCAACCTTGAGCTGATCTCCCACGAGTTAATTGCTGCAGGGCAGCCTGGCTATCCGAATAAATGATGATTCTGGAGTTATACACTCCCCGTCTTCTTATTTTGGCGGCGCATGTAATAATTGTGACTACACCGCCTAAAAGACAGTGGCTAGCCTACCCAAGCTTACGGAGATGCCAAATCTCGGATAGGTCCCGTACACGCCGGCTCCCACTCCTTTCTCCAACCGTGTGCTACATAGATTCGCCTAAAATTAGCGGCCTGTTCCCTTCTGTCTAATATCAAGACTTTGAAGGGTTTTTGGAAGTCGTATCTAGGAGTCATTGCATCGGAGGGCAGGCACAAAATTAGTCTGCCTCCAACTCCTCTCATAGTTCCTGATACTTCCGAGTATGCCTGCAATTGATGGTAGCCTGTTTCTTTTTTTTCAGTCGACCTGCTGCTGCCCACTAACTCCTCAGAGTACTGGCTGTTTTAAGCCTTGCAAATTCCTTTTCCTTGTAAAAGGAATCTTTTTACTACTAATTTGGTAGTTGGACGTTAAGCCCGCCTGAAAAAAATAGGCATTACTTTTTACTTTTGTGGGGGTTAATGGAGCCCTACACCATTGATAGGTGCGGTATTAGCACCTCCACCGCCTTCTGTAGGAAGATCGGGTATATTCCATCCTCTCCTGGTACTTTGTAGGGATGGAACCTTCCAGTTGTCCATCTTAGCCTATTAGGCTGTATGACGTAATTTGCAATTTCCCAGTCCGCTCGAGTAGGCTTTCTCAGCCCTCCGGCGCCAAGCCCTTTGGGCTCATCGGCCCCCTGGAGGGAAGGCTCTGGAAAGTGTGTGCTCATAAGCAACTCCAGTGACTCCGCCATCCTTCCTCAGGAAAACTACCCTGTCCGCAGTACCTTCCCTTGCCAGGATCCAGTGAATTCTGGCACACTCTGGGGGTGTCCGCCACGTCTTCACCGAATCTCTGCCAGGCTTTACGCTTGGCCTTCTTATTTCACTGTTGTACTGCGTCAGTTCACTTTTATACGTTACCCAGTCTTGGTTGGGTTTGGCTTTATTAAACAGCCTTCTCACTTCTCTCTTTCTGCTCTCCAGATGATCATTCCACCAGACTGTTTTCGACCTGTGAAGCCTTATCTTCTCCGGGCAATTTTCCTGGTAGACGTCTTATATCGCCAAAATATTACTAATCCAAATTTTGGATTTAGTACTCAGATGATCGCACCATGGCTCCTGCAGTAGGGCTATTTGTAGCCCATCCCTGTCGAACTTCCTACTAAGCATGGCCGAAGCGGCCTTTCCATGGTGGAGGTTCGCCTGCACTATTTTAACTACCATGTTAGGACTCCGAGGATGGCGGGACGTTGGCCCAGGGCGATGACCCGGGGCATCCCCAGCTTCCACGGCCGCCGGTAACCAATCCTTGGTCCTAAGGTCTGTGGAGCTAGTCGGCACCGCTTCCGCCAGGGGGATGCACCACCGGAAGCCCCGCATATCCTCCGCCTCTTCCTCCATCTGCCCCTCTCTAAAGGGTAAAATCGACAGGGCAGCCTGCAACGCCTCCATCTCTCCTTCCAGGCCCCACTGTCATCCTTCTGGCAAATCTGACTTCATAGTGCTCTTGGCTTTGGGCGGATCCTCCTCATCTCCATCGCCTTTGCTTCCTCTGAGCCTTTGCTTTTTGGGGGTTTGTCAAAAATTCAACTGCCCCAACCAGAAAATGGGACCCTATCGAGCCATCGCAGCTCTTTCAATGATCTCTCTTCCATGGAAAACGTCCATAGACCACGGGTAGGCATCCCCACGTATTCCATAATGTGGTATTTAGCCCCGTGTTGCTCATTTCTAACCGAGTGAGCACTTTTTCGGCCTCTACCTTTTTTCCTTCCTTGTTTGGTTTGATCACTATACAGGACCTGGTATGTCGCCTCTCACGAGTGTTAGAAGGTAAAGCCCCTTCGCAAGGTTTGAGCTTTGGAATTATCTCGCTTTCGATATTCAACACTTTCGTTGTCCACATATGTGACAATATACCCTGGCTTGTGGTGGACACATTTGGCCATCGGACCTGTGGCCCGCCTCTCGGGATCTTGTCGTATTCACCCAGCATTGCATCTTGGATAGCCTTCACCATCTCCATACTTAACTGGGTTTCAGGTAGCTCTTTGCACAACCGCGACCTTCGCCGAAGAGAGGGCCTCACAGGTTGCCTCATAGATTTGGTTTTAACCCTCTAGATGGCCGCTGTTGCGACGGGGATTTCCCCTTCGACCTGGGCCTCTTGGTCGCCTTTTTAAAGCGTTCGGCCCACTGGATCAAATTTTCCTAATAATTTGCCTTCTAGCCTGAATGTGTACCTGGCCTGCCTCTATACGAGCTTGGAGTTTGTTTCTGGAAACTCCTGACAGTCGTGCGAAACGCACTTCCTTCTCTGACATGTTTTCAATATCCTCAAGCGATTCCGTCTAAAAGCTCAAACTTCTGCCGGATTTTACCTTGGTCGCCGAGCCCCTAGCCTCGCAAGCCCGGCGTTTGGCAGTCACTGGGTTACTGCCAGCTTTTACCATGGCCATAGTGGCTGCGGAACCAGAAGCCCCACTCTTCTGGCCTTGGGCAACTGCCGCACTTTGCCGATTCTTTGGCCATACTGGTTGTTGAGTTGCCTCCATTTCCTTGGCCTGTCGTGCCGGCCTTGGGTTCTGTTTTCTTGGATTCTGGAGGTAGTAAAATTGCACTCAAGTGGCATTTCAGAGGGAAGGTAACGCTGCAGAACCACCAGCACCCTCCAAGAAAACAGTTTTCCTGGAATAATGTTGGCAAAGGTGATAGACCTTTATGTATGCAGCATAGCTTAAAGAAAATCATTGGAATCATTCCGAAAAAAATCACGAAAAACTGAAAAAGAAACACGGTTGAGAGATTTTGATTGAAACCTTAGTCTCGACTGGTAGTACCTAAACGGAAAGGTTGAGGTTCATACGATTTTTTATTTTTGATATTTTTACTTCCTCTTACTCGTAGTATAAATGTAGACACAGAGATTTCGGGCAAAACCATCAATCAGAAGTGCGACTTTACTGAGTGTTTTTTTTTTAGTTTTCGTGATTCTCTCGAAAACAACTTCAACGATTTAACTTCGTATACTATCTACACACACAAATACCTATCACTTTTATTATTTAAAACATTTTCCTAGGAAAATTAATGTTTGGGGGTTTCGGGGGGACACCTATATAATATTAAATCCCACAATCTATGGAAGCATAAATAGAATTCCAAATTTGACGAAAATCGGTGGACCGAAAGAGCAACTTTACAGAATAGGTTTTTGAGTATTTTTGGAATTTTCTCGGAAACGAGTATAACGATTTCCTTGAAATTTGCAATACTAACTTTACAGATATAATAGTATTACTTTTATTATTAAAATTTTATGAAAAAAAAATTATATTGGATAGTTGTCAGAATTTGTGGCGTTAATTTTACATTTTAAATGCAGTTAGTTCAGTGTTTTCAGAGCGCTCTAATGGGCCATAATATAATATTATCTGGTATTTTATCCGACGTAACGTACATATTACTTTTAGTTCTGACCGGTTTCGAATTCTCATCCATCATCAGAGCAAATTCACCAAGTTCCTGTAGAGAGTTCACTTCAAGTAATGTTTCTGCTACACTCACACTTGCTGGTTTGTTGGTTGTATGTAGCGGGAGCATATAAGGTTACGTTACTATGTGTATGAATTTAATTCCATTTTGTCATTAAACAAACACACAAAATTCTTTCGCACATATATACAATCAACAAACCACAAATGTGAGTGTAACGGAAACCTTGCGTTTGATTGTTTTTAATTTTTTTCCTAGCCATAAAAGTTGGAGAAACCAGGGCCCTGCAATAGCCAGACAAGGCTAAATACTCCGGGGTTTCGCCCGGTGCCCCGGAGGCTCCGTTCGCGACACAGTATCATGTGCCATTCATCCCTCGGCACGAATCGCATAGCGCCTTGGATTGGACCCTAATATCACGTCTATGTACATGTAAGTGTGTTGTGTTGTCCGTGTAATACGTGCGTGGTATCCCTTGTGTTTAATATTTGGCTAGGATGTCCGTAGGTGCGCCCTTCCCTAAGGAGGCTAGCCCACCTCCCATCCCACGATAGAGGGGTGTAGAGAGGGTCGGGTACGATGGGAAACCAGGAGGGAACGGTGAAATTAGGTGGCCTGCGGTAGGTTTACCGCCCGGCCTGCCAGCACCTTCTTGGCCACGCTCTCTAAGAGCGCGTTGCCCAGTCGGTCCTTACAGCGTGGACGTAGGATTGGCTAGCCCCTCGATCCAAGGTCGAGGAAGCCTTTGAGGACCAATTTATTGTTTTACCACCAAAATAATATTAATATAATATGTTAGAAGTTTATAGATTTCCAAATTTGTAGGAAATAGGTTAACCGGAAGTGCGACTTTAGAATAGGTTTTTGAGTTGTTTGGAATTTTCTCGAAAACGGCTGCAACGATTTTCTCTAAACTTGGACTGCTCAATACATAGATACAAACTTATATATTTGTAATATATAACTCCTACCACCTTCTTTTAATGGTCAGCCCAACTAAACATTGTGAACGTAGCAATTTTTTAAAAAAAATTGTTAATTATATTGTATCAGTTAGTAAAAAAGAAAGTCCTGCGAGTGTTTCACATCAGAATTGGTGTTAGGTATAAGTATTCCAAGTTAAGCAAAGAATTGTGCCTTTTTTCGGAAAATTCGCGAAATTGTGAAAAACCCATTAATATTATAGTAAAACTGTAGTAACGGTTCCCATTTACTTGGATTATTTTAAATATCTTGAACCCTCCTCTTTAAACGGCAGACTTAAAACATGATCTTCCACTGAAATCTCAATTTCAGAAATTTACAAGATCGCCATATTTTCTCAAACAGCAGTAAGAGAAAATAGAAATGGCTCAAGGCAGTTTGTCATTTTATGTTTGTTAGGCATGTATGTTCTATGTTCTATATTGTATATTTATATACGCATATATGGAATTTATTTTACAAAATTTGACATGAAGTTTCGGTCAAAATTTCATTTGACTAACATATTTTTTCATTTTTTTACCTAAAATTAGTTGCAAAAACTTTTCTTTAAATTAATATTATTACCACTGATATTTACTGCCCTGCGGACCCAAGCAAAACAATATTATTAACTTACACTTAATAGTCTTATCACTTTTATTTGCTGTATTTTCCCGGAAACATTGTTTTTTAAGGGATACTGAGCGATTTCAATTTGACCGACGAATGTCCCCATTAGACCCGTCATCAACTACAAGAGTTGAAAATGTGGGTGGGGCCACAATGCTGGATGCATCTGGTATTTTATCCGTCGTAACATGCACGTTGATTTTGTTCCTGACCGGTTTCAGATTTTCATCCATCGTCAGAGCAAATTTACCAAGTTCGTGTAGAAAGTTCACTTCAACATAATGTACATAATAAAACACTTGTTGGTTGTATATTTGTGGGAGGGTTATAAGGTTATGTTACTATGTGTGTGTGTTTCATAACAAAGTAAAATTATTATAAATTATGATTAGACATTAGAAAATAGTGTATAATAAATAGCATGTTTTGAAGAATACTTCGTAACTAAATTTTAATAGTGTTATTAAGCATGCTTAGTGTTTTATCAAGTCAGTTCTATTGGGGGAGGGGATAAGTTATTTCAGGAGTAAACTGTACTAATAAGAATAGATAAATTTTAAAGAAGGGCAATGCAAAGTTTATAGACAGTCAAAAGCCTGTACAAGTAATAAATAAATGTGAAACACAAGCAGGGTTAATACAGGAAAATATGTAAGTAAATTGACATGTAAGAAGATTGGCAGCAAACTGCTAATTGGAGATGATATTAAAATAAATAATAGAGGAAATCATATGTACGGGTTATTATATATCATACTTATTTAAATGATATTAATTAATGTCTAAATTACATTTAGAATATGTTATGTGCATGTTTCAACTGTTTGCAACAGTTATAAAGAACAAAATCAAACTACATGAACTTTTACCGTAAAGAATACAGAGCACCTAATTCACTTAATGGAAGACACAATAATAACCCTCTCATCACGACTGATTTCCCTTGATATATAACTTATACACATGCATTCCTATCAATGACACTTTAACCACTGTAAAACAGAAATTAAATGAAAGAATCCACAACAATACATAGATCCATTAACAACCATAACCGAAACTACAGTTAAACAAAACTACTTCAGATTCAATAACAATTTCTGCCCAGCTACAGACGGATTAGGAATGGGACACCCGACATCTGCAATTCTAACAGAAATTTTCATGCAATACTTAAAAGACATTTACGTTTCATACTTGAAAGAACATTTCAACAAACCTTTTTATGCACGTTACGTTGATGAAAAAGGTTACGTTAATGTTCAATACTTGTACTCGAACATTATACCGTCATTTTTTTTGGTGAACATATGGTGTGTGTGTGTGTGTGTGAGAGAGAGAGAGAGAGAGTCGTGATGGTGTTATTATTGTGTCTTCCATTAAGTGAATTAGGTGCACTGTATTCTTTACGGTAAAAGTGTCATGTAGTTTGATTTTGTTCTTTATAACTGTTGCAAGCAGTTGAAACATGCACAATGCAAAATTGAAGCAACTTCAGAACACACAAAATAAATAAACGAATGACAATAATACATTCTACCCAAGAACAATCAATCTCACTAATATTACATTCACACCAACTGAAATGGATCTCCTGGACAAAGGACTCAAATATAACTTAAAAAATGACAATCAGACTAAGAACATCGAATCGCTAACCGTTGACACAGAACTAGCAATAACGCTACTATCTCCTGGTAAACAAGAACACGCCAGACAGTTAGCAGCTGACATTATCAATAACATAAAAAGAAAAATGTCATCATATGCCCAAAAAGACAACCATGAATTACCACTGCTAATACATACGAAAGAAAGCAAGAAAGAACAACCTAGTCATAACTACAGCAGACATAGGTAATAGTACAGTAATTATAACTAACACAGATTACATCAACAAAACTTTAGAATTCATTAACGGCAATGCACATATCTCAAGAAAGACCCAACAACACAATTTCAACAACAAATAAAAACATCCTTAAAAACAGCTACATTTATCATAGACCTAACGAAACATACAAATACATATCAATGAACCCCACAGCACCAAAACTAAACGCACTTCCCAGAGTTCATAAACCAATGTCCCCATTAGACCCGTCATCAACTACACCTCATTATCCCCCTACGAACTCTCTCAACTACTTGCAACAGTAATAAAGAACAAAATCAAACTACATGACACTTTTACCATAAAGATTACACAGCACCTAATTCACTTAATGGAAGACACAATAATAACACTCTCATCACGACTGATTTCCCTTGATATATAACTTATACACATGCATTCCTATCAATGACACTTTAACCACTGTAAAACAGAAATTAAATGAACAGAATCCACAACAATACATAGATCCATTAACAACCATAACCGAATCTACAGTTAAACAAAACTACTTTAGATTCAATAACAATTTCTGCCCAGCTACAGACGGATTAGGAATGGGACACCCGACATTTGCAATTCTAACAGAAATTTTCATGCAATACTTAAAAGACATTTACGTTTCATACTTGAAAGAACATTTCAACAAACCTTTTTATGCACGTTACGTTGATGATTCAATACTTATACTCGAACATTACATTGACATAGATACACTTAAACTATTTAAATAACCTCCGCCACAATATAAAATTCACACATGAGTACGAAAACGATAACACTCACAACTTTCTAGACATTAAACTTGGCAGAAGTAATGACAAAATAGACTACGGGAATTAAGAAAACCCACTTCTACCGAAACCATAATACCTTCCAGTTCCCATCATCCCACTCAACACAAACTAGCAGCCCTCAGACCCTAACTAACAAGCTAGAAACTATACCACTCACAGCGACCAACTACAAACAAGAACTCAACACCATATACACCATAGCCACAAAAAACGGATACCCTGCTAGCGTTGTCAACAAATTATTAAGAAAAAACAAACTAAACCGCAACCAAGACGAAAATCCCACAACACCCAACATATTCGCCACTTTCTCGTACATAGGGAACGTGGCTTACAAACCGACAAACTTTTTTAAAAAACTAGGCTTGAGAACCGCATCAGAACAAACAATAAACTTGTGAACAAAATACGCACACATACTGAAACAACCAACCTATATGACAAAAGTGGTATATACAAACTCTATTGCTCCGAATGCAATTCCACGTACGTAGGCCAGACCGGAAGACGCCTCAAAGACAGGTTTAAAGAACACCTTCGCTCATATAAATACAACAAAACCGATTCCACTTATGCTAACCACCTTATAAAGATCAACCACCAACACAAAGTGTAGAAAAAACAGTGGTCCTATTACACCAAGGCACAAAAGGAAGACGAATGGACATTCTAGAAAAATAGAAATATACAATCACAAGACTATCCACAAAAACATAATGAATGACCAAATAAACTATAACTCAGACACACTCTTTAAGGTCATGCCTTACACCTAACTATATTACAAACATACCACCAACTGTAACGAAGTTGTAAAAATAGTTAGGGAATATAATAATTAGAAATAGAGATTTCAAATGTATAAATACAGTTATTTTTAGGTATGTTTGTATAGCCGGTAGAAGTTTAATATTGTCTCTAAGGGGAAAGAATAGAGAACGCCCCGCGCGTGTGTATGTGTGTATTAAGAACAGCTTTTTGAGTTAGTACGTCTGTGACTCTGCTACGGCAAGGCTGTTTGTGATTTTTCTCCTCCGCCAGGTGAATGAGCAACCTGCAGACAATTAATTTCAGTGCGCCATTCTTCGCCAAATAGGCGGTTTTAGCGGGCGAAGAGTGAAAGACGGGCCGAGGAATTAAAGTGATCGCTCTTTGAAATAATTCCACCTCAAGGCCGACGCAGCGGAGACTTCTCACCTCGCAAGATACAGGAAATCAGACTAGAAAAGCTCTCAGACAACGAGTGGCCACTCGGCGCACCAGGAGATACAGTGCGGTATACTAAAGGAAAACTATATGTGAGTACCCATTACATTTTGAGGGCCTGCATCAGCTACTCATTAGTGAAATATAACTATCGAAAATAATTTGGGGGGGGGGGGGGATACCGGCTAACAGACGTAGAAAATTTAAACACAAATTTTCTTTGGGTGTTCGCATAAGAGGTAGCACAAGGATTGTTAATGACGTTTTCGTCTAATTAAGTAATAAATAGCGTTTGTAGTAATTATAAAGTACTTGTTGTTGGGGCCGTTTAATCTGAAAATTTTGGAATTTTATATATAGTATATATATATATTCAATATAGTAATATATATACACCTAAGAATAAAACTATTACTTACACATCTCTATATAAATTGATTTAACGTTTAGTAGTAGGACAAATTATTGTAAGCATAGAGCGAAAGAATATTATTATTTGTTTTTGAGGAGCTCCTTAATTTTAGTTCTAGAAGATTAAGTATTATTTTCTTTGTTGTTATTTTAAGAAGCGATTTCTGTTGTTTGTGTAAGGGTAATAAATAGATATATACTTTTATTCTAGTTAAATTTTCGTTCTTCTGGAAGTAAATGTATTCATTCAATATAGTAATTTTCTTTTTCTGTGGAATTAATTTTTTTTACAACTAGCGTTAGAGTACCAAAATCGCCTCACCCTAGCCACGATAAGTATACGTATTCATTCTTTTCTCTTCCTTTTGTTCATAAATTATCAGAACTGACTTTCCGTTAAAGTTTGGGATTTCTTCGTTACCCGGAAATATATATATATATAAAGAAAAAAAAACGAAGTGGCGTCCAACTTAAACCCGCCCTAGCAGCCGACTGAGTGGGCACTCAAATTGTCACTCGGAAAATTTTATCCCGTGACACAACTAGTATAAAAGACATCTATGCATACATATACCATACACACACACACACACACATGTATATATTTATATACACCAAAAAAAATGCATGATGCATGCACTTGTTAAATTCTATTTGTGGGACCAAATTCTTTTTCC
This sequence comes from Triatoma infestans, assembly GCA_011037195.1. Classification (NCBI taxonomy): domain Eukaryota; kingdom Metazoa; phylum Arthropoda; class Insecta; order Hemiptera; family Reduviidae; genus Triatoma; species Triatoma infestans. The sequence goes on from JAAEAF010013691.1 coordinate 83,854, forward strand.
CCGATTAAAATAAAGATTATTTGCATTATATCTTTCAACATCTCCTACCGTGCCCTATTAAAAATATCTTTGCAAATGCCACCACATCTCTCTCAACATATTCTTAATGTAATTTAAACATAAATTATATCATTTAAAATAAGCATGATAATTAATAACGCATACATTTGTTTTCCTCTATTATTTGTTTGCAGTTTGCTGCCAACCTTCTTACATATCAATTTACTTACATATTTTCTTGTATTAACTCTGATTGTATTTCACATTTATTTATTACTTGTACAAGCTTTTGACTGTCCATAAACTTTGCATTGCCTTTCTTTAAATTTTATCTATTCTTAGATAAATCAAAATTTCTCCTGAATATTCTCCTGAAATAAGTTATCCCCCCCCCCCCTAATGAAAGTGACTTGATAAAAACTGAGCATGCTTAACAACACTGTTAAAATTTAGTTACAAATTATTCTTCAAAACATGCTATTTATTATACACTATTTTCTAATGTCTAATCATAATTTATAATAATTTCACTTTGTCATGAAACACACACACACACACACACACACATATTAACAACTAAAGGAGATCTCGAGGAGCGGTCAATAAAATGTACACTTTTTTTAAATCTTTTCCAACGTTTCGACAAATTTATTGTCTTCTTCTGGGATAAAATTAAAAATAAAAAAAAATGTTAATCTGTGTTAGATATAATTTCCATAAAACAAACTAAACACAAAATATGTACTAACAGAGAGAGTTGCTAAATATATGACTCACATTTTTTTTCATTTATATTGATGAGTATATAGTTAGCAACTCTCTCTATTTAGTACATATTTTGTGTTTAGTTTGTTTTATGGAAATTATATCTAACACAGATTAACATTTTTTTTTTTTTAATTTTATCCCTGAAGAAGACAATAAATTTGTCGAAACGTTGGAAAAGATTTAAAAAAAAGTGTACATTTTATTGACCGCTCCTCGAGATCGCCTTTAGTTGTTATTAGATCGGTCGAGAATCTTTATTAACACATATTAACATAACCTTATAAGCTTCCCATATACATACAACTAAAAAGTGTGGGTGTAACAGAAACATCGTTGAAGTGAACTCTCTACACGAACTTGGTGAATATGCTCTGACGATGGATGAAAATCCGAAACCAGTCAGGAACAAAATCAAGAGCATGTGAGACGGACAAAATACCAGAAATTCGAAGAGTATATCAATTCGATTATTTGTTTTGTTATTTTTTACTCTTCTCTTCTCAGTAATTTAACATACTTTCTGGATTTGTCCTATAGGTACAAAAGGTGCAAAATCGTCGTCTATGGGAACGATATAGTCATAGAAGAAACGAAGTGTCCGAAGAGAATGCCAATTCAGCCAATGAAAGAATGCTGTTCCATGGTTCTCCATTTATAAATGCAATCGTACAAAAAGGATTTGATGAAAGGCATGCTTATATTGGTGGTATGTTTGGTGCAGGTCTGTAAAAAAAAAATTCTTTATGGTTACTGTTGTGTATAGGTTATGTATACTAACAGTTTATGAAAAATGATTATAGGTATATACTTCGCTGAACATTCTTCCAAAAGTAATCAGTATGTTTACGGTATTGGTGGCGGTACTGGTTGTACATCGCACAAAGACAGATCATGCTATGTTTGCCATAGACATTTATTGTTGTGTCGTGTTACTCTGGGTAAATCATTCCTACAGTTCAACGCTATGAAAATGGCACATGCGCCACCTGGGCATCATTCAGTAGTTGGTCGTCCTTCCTCTGGTGGACTTAATTTCCCTGAATATGTTGTTTATAGAGGAGAACAGGCAAGAATATATATATATTTATTTTTTCACATTTTTATTACAATATTTTTATTAATTTTGCTTTAGATAATATTAAATTAAAGAACTTATTTTAATTTTCAAAGGCTATTGAACCATTATGTTCGACATTACTTTCATGACCATTAATTTTAAATGTAGTACTATTAATTCACTGTTAAAGTGTTTAAAATACTGTATATTCATCAATTAAACCATCGACTTAATCAATTGACTATTAAATGAAACGTGCTTTATAAGTTATTATTTGCATGTTTAGAATAATATTCACTTCACAACGGTGAACTGTTTGGTTCCATTTAACTACAGATTGTACATGCTATAGTTTAGCTAGCTCTATTTTCACATTATTATAATTGATGTGTCAATTCCTTAGCCCTAGTGTACCCACCCATAGGCCAGCTCCAGCTCACGACTAGCCATTCTAGCAAACACTTGCGCAACCATAATCTTTGTACAATACATTAAGATGTCACAGTAGATCTTCTCCAAGTGGATTTGGCTTAACAGCTACTCCCTATACGCATATGACTTATTTCATCGAAACGCTTATAACATGTGAATGCTTATTATTTATAAAAGTTTTGCTTTTACAGGCCTATCCAGAATATTTAATTACTTATCAGATAATGAAACCAGAAGATAATCCATCTGATGGAGTTAGATAAAAGAAAAATGAAAATAACTAGTTAACAAAACAGTTTCATTGAAAACATGCGATGCATGGATGACAAGAGTTTTTCCAGTTTTTCTTTTGAACTATCCAGAAGTTGCTCTGAGAAGTCCTTGCATTGGTAAAAAGCGATAAAATTGTATTAAAGCCTATTCTCTTTTCTTCTAAAAAACAAAGAAAAGTAAAAATAAAAAACTACCTTTTATTCGGCGCTGAATTTGTCAAAAATGGTTCAGTCAGAGACATATTTGTATTTTTATATTAGTGAGCAAGCATTTTATTTAAATTTTTCGTTTTTGGTTTTTTTAATGGTGTAGAGAGCGGGCAGTTTTGTAAAGTTAAACAACATCATTGGCTGTTTAAATTATATATAATACACATATATATTTATATATGTATAATAATACTTCTTGCCTCTTTTGCTTTCCATGTTTCCTCTGAAACGATAATCATAGAGATGCCGATTTAATCAACTCCGAAATAAAAAACATGGCTTCGAGGTTTAACCTGAAAAATGAATTAAAAAAAAAGGCTGTTTTTAAAGGATGGTGGATTTTGTGATAAATGGTTGTGAAATCTTTTAATTTACTTTATTTTTATTTGGGAAAATTTTCCATTAGGTAATTATCTTATTATTTCGAAATATATTGGAATGTCAATTTTCGATAATAGTAATAATTATATTATCATATATACTTTAATTTTTAAGATAATTTTTTGTTTAAATAATTCAACGTAAATAAAAGCTGTATCTGTGACATTTAAAAAATTAATTTTTTGTTGTCGTAAATAGGTGTAAACATTTTTTGGGTACTTAAAAAGTAATTATATTTAGGCGATAAGGTAATTCTAGAACAAATTGCCCTGTTATTTTAGTATATTTCTCCTATAAAAATTTATTATTATATTGTCAAAATTATACTTTAGGTTTACTAAGCAAAATAAATTATAAAATTCTTAGGGCGCAGAGGTGATGGTCTCATTTATGAGAAATATATTTATTAATTATTAGTTCGTAAATTGAATTTGAAAACTTTTTGTTTGACTTCTATATATTTTCCAATATTTTTAAATGTAAATATTATGTATAAATAATTAAAAAAAAAATGATTAGGCGAGAGACTGCAATCATATATACAAATATCGATTATTATATCATTCCAAGTTGAATTTTCTCTTAATTTCCTCCACATTTAAAATGTTAATATGTGTAGTTGTTTGTATAAGTCATTGTCTAATGTGGTGTTATTTTATTAGATTGTTTGTGAATAATGTATCTTTGTATAAATTTTTGGGTGGACCAAAAATGTTCACCCTTTAGTAGTTAAAAGTAATTTCTTATTTAAGCTATTTATTCTTGATGAAATTTGTTAACAAGAAAGAAAAAGTTAACTGAAACAGGATACGTTTATTTTTAGTGATATTTTTTTGTGAATTCTAGATCAATAATGAAAACATCAGAGATTATTGATTCTATTTTATTTTTAGAATCTTACTTTCAATTCCTTTTAAGCGAAAATGTAAGCAACGAACTTTCCATGCAGATGCCATATTGCATGACTTTGATCTTTTATTTTCTCGTTATTCCGCTCAATCATTTCTTCTAAAATTGTCGAAATTTTAGTTGAACTTGAAAACATGAAATTTCAACCATTTTTTGTAATTAATAAGAAATTATAACTTTACTTTTATTCGTTCCTAATTTAAATATAATGATATACAATTTTGTCTAGAGATTCAAGAAATGTAGGAAGCATGTTTTTGCGCTTAATCTGATTAATTGCTGGCTGAACAGAAACCAAAAGCTTGTTTCACAAAAAGAGGGAGAATAAGCAGGTCACCAAAACGCTTGTGATAATATTTGAATTAAGAGCAGCTGATTTGTATGATTATTAGCTACTTATCACTAATTTATAACGCAATGCCACTATTACTCATTAATTCCTATAATTGTCACAATTCAGATTTATTGAAATCACCTCGATTATGAAATTATTAATAAATGGCATACTTTCCCAAATTTTTAGAATCAGAGCTAGTACCTCTTTATGAGGACCTATTGTTACAAGTTATGTAATTTGTAATTATAAAACTACGTTATTATAATTTAACATTTTGTTTTTCAACACAAATATTACGTTCAGATTTTCAAATATCTCGGTTAGCTCGTGAAACTCTAGTTATTTCCTTCTAATATATTCCCTTCTCTCCACAAACCTTTTAATTTTGATGTCCAAATTTTAGAACTGTCTTCAAAATCAAGTTTTTGACTTGCCCCCACTATTTTTTAAAAAGAACCAAGTGATTCAAACAAGCTAATGATACCACGCTAAAACGCTTTGGAGTATATTTGTTAGTATCAGCCAGGACAAGCGCACAAATGCTTGTAGTAGTTATACATCCTGCGTAATTGCCGACATGCTATTTTCTTTTTGAACATTGAATTAAGACCAGTCTTATTTGTAGTTAATCTAAGGCGAGTTTTTAAAATCCAGTAGTCGAAATCCAGTGTCTACCAACGCTCTTGCTCCTCAACGCCTAGCCCCTCCGATTACCTTCTACATCTCCTCGCAGTCTTTTCTTTCCAGTTTCTTCCTGAGTAATTTTTCTGGCATGTTGGCCGCTAGTCTAGCCATCTAAACAAACACTTTCCTCACTTATTCCGTTACATATGTTGTCCCGCCTTTATGTGTGTAGTTTTCTGCCACATGCTTTTTAGTTCTCATCTTCTCTAATAGCGTCCTGTTTTGAACCATAATTCTCTTAATTATAATTGTTTTCTATAAACTCCACATCCTTTCATTACTTTCAATGGTCAAGGCTCCTATATAAACTGATCCATTAGTCTAAAAGTATTTTTTCCAAAATGTGGTTATTAATCCAAGTAAGTACATTTTCAATAATGCTTGTCTTGTAGTACTTGTTTGCCTAAAATGTTCTTTTTGATTAGTTATTGGGGGGAGGGGCACCCGCAAAAAGAACTCTAGAAAGTAACCTGGCTAATGCAGTCTTGTTTCTTGCTTTGCTAAGAAAATTATCGGTATTTAACAGTTACTTTCTTTCATTTTACTACAAAAATGTTAAAAAAGAAAAAAAAAAATACATCTCTAATAAAATCTCAAAGTAAAACCAATATTTCGCAAAAGAAAACTTCCCTTACATTTAATTTGTGCCTTTCAACATGTTTTTGATAATTGATTGTATTGTTGGTTTATTACCCTTCCAGAAGTTTAAAACTCGAAATTGTTGGTTCTTTCTAAAGTTGGATCTAACTAATTAGAAACTTTTTTTTATATTTGGAAGTCTTTCATTGACAAATTTTGCTTCTTAATTTTTGTTTTCTGTACATCCTGTACAATATTAAGTACCTAACAGTATCGTAAATTGCCAAAAAAACTTCGTAGGATGCTTTATTTAATTTTTTGTTGATTGGCGAATTTGTAAATTTCCTTAAAAGTTTTTGTTAATTTGTTTTTTATTTTATATGTATTTTTTGAACTTTTACTATTTTGGAAGGTAATTTAACACCTGAACGGTCATATATACAAACCTATTTTCTTTTTTATATATAAGCAATAAATCAAACGATAATTATCGTATGCCTAATGGAAAAGTAAAACAATCCCCTATATTATGAAGAAATACGTTTTTTTTTTTCTTTTCATTAAGCAAATAAGAGGAAAAATGTCAATTCGCTCTAGAGCTTTGTTAGAAAAATCTATATTTATTAACATTAATTGTCTAAAAATCGATAATGACATTTTGCCACTTTTATTTCTATTTTAATATTTCGTAAACATGCCACTTTTCTAATAGGCTTTTTTTTTTTATATGTCACAGCTAAAAATTCCTGGACATAATTTTATGATTATTTCAATACTTTTATTTAAATGCATTTTAGAAACAAATTACGTACTTTTGAATGCAATTAATTATGTATAAAAAAAAAAGGGTAGAGGTGTAACGATTTAATATAGTAATTTTTTTTGTACCTTGTTACAATCTGCTTCAATTAATAATTTAAAAAAGAAAAAAAAGTAAATAATTCATTTAGTGTATAAAAAAATTTTAAAAAGATTTTCTATCATTTTCAAAAAAAATGTCAAATTATTATAAATAAAATATTATTGCAACAGTTTTTTTTTTAACTTTTATTTTTGAACGGAGGGTGCACTATTTTGATTTCTACCTCCTTATCGTTGTGATTTAAGATTTCTTTTTATTAATTTTTGTTTAGCATTAAGCAAGAATAATGTGGTTAAAATTTATTAAATTTGAATATGTTGCACTTTAGAAATTTTACAAATTTGTTAAAATAATTAAAATTAAAAAAATAAAGTTTTTGGCACATTTTTTTTTTTGGTTACTATAATTAAAAATAAATATTCATGATTTAAAAAACTTTCTGCTAAAAAATATAGCATATTTCAGAATTTTTATAATTAGTAGGAAATTCTGTTAGAATTATTATATTTTATTTGTATAATAAGATGAAGAATATTGATCAGTCTACCTGACTTTTTTTTAAATTATTATTCTAACCAGGAATTGTATTTAAAGAATTCATTAAGGCCTATTATTAATTTTGAAAATAAAAAAATCACATAAAAAACTGGCCCCTGTACAAGAATATTGATCAGTCTACCTGACTTTTTTTTAAATTATTATTCTAACCAGGAATTGTATTTAAAGAATTCATTAAGGCCTATTATTAATTTTGAAAATAAAAAAATCACATAAAAAACTGGCCCCTGTACAAGTTGTGTTAAGGCCTAGTTTATATTTTTAGATAAAAAAAAAAAAATGTACTATTTTTTTAAATGTTTAGGCGTCAAAATAGATTCACGACACATCTCAGCTGACAATTTTTTTTAAATTTTATTGTATAATAGAATTTCCTAATTTTAATAACATGATACAAACTAATCCAATATTTAGGGAAATCTAATATTTAAAAAAGTAAAATAAAATTATTACAATGGTTTTCAAATCGTCAGGCCTTAAAATTATAACGAGATGTTTATACGGGGCAATGGCCAGAGGAGTTTTTTAAAGACACAATCTGGTGTAAAACACTCACACAACTTTCTCTTACTCCAGTTTTCAAAATTGTAGTTTGTAGTTAATATACCAAATTTAATGAAATTCGTCGATGTTTTATGGAGAAAGTCACAAAAACTGAAAACACCGTTCAGTAAAACACACTTCCGGTCTGCTAGTTTTCTTTAAACTCGTAATTTTGGCAATCTATTTATTTCTAATCAATTTTGTCTAGATGGTAGAATTATATAATCAACTAAGATAGCAATTTAGAGGCAAACATAACCCTCCCCCTCCCCCAAAGCCCACTTAATTGGAGAAGTACGAAATGTTTCAAGTAAAAGTTGTGGCTCTTTATATGTGTAGTTCACATACTTAGTTTAAAGAAAATCGTTGGAGCCGTTTTAGAAAAGCAGCAGAACATTGACAAATACTTTTCAGTAATAACGCACTTCCGGATCTGATTTTCTTCAAACTCGGAATTTCAACAACTAATTCAATTGTAATTAATATTATTTAGATGATAGCATTTTGTAACAAACTGAAATTACATTTTAGAGGGCAACCTAACCCCATCCCCCAAAAGTGTCCTTAAATGCTTTTCCCGGAGAAAAGCAAAACTTGTAGATCTTTTTATATGAAGTTAATATACCAAGTTTGAAGAAAATCGTTAGAGCCATTTGCGAGAAGATTACGAAAAAGTGAAAGAAAACCACGCAGTAAAAAGATACTTCCGGTTGAGGAATTTCGACAGATAACGTAGTGTCTGATCCCATGGTGATACCCAAACGGAATATCTTGTTTGAACTTTCTGCGAGTTTTCGTTTTTGAGCTATGCTGTTCTCACACACACAGACCATTTGCTAAAAACCACTTTTTGGATTCAGGAGACCTCATAACGGATGTTTCCGGTGAAAACTCGATATCGAAAATTTGACACTACTGCAATTCTTCCTATTACTTGGAGTAAGAGAAAGTAAAAAGCACGCTTCGGGTACTATTGGTGGCCTTATTCAGTAGCTGTTTATGGTAGGAGAAAGCGTTGAAATTGAACTACTCAATTTCAAGAATAAATGAATTTCTATCTCAATGTTACATCCCTCTCATACCCTAAGAGCTCCTAATGAAAGGCACCAATAGTACCCGAAACTAGAGTAATAAATAATTCTTTTTTCTTTAAAAACTCCTCTGGCCATTGCTGCATAAACATCTCGTTAAAAATATTATATATTGGAATATGTCGTGTAGAAAAGGAGGACGGACCGACATAAATTTTTTTCCCTCTGCACAAAATTCTAACTAGTTTTTCTGCGAATGCTAACGTTTTGCCTAATTTTTGTAGCCTAATGTTTTGCTAAAGTTTTAAGTAATGTTCTGGTAATATGCGGATTACCAGATTTTACTTAAATGCGAAAAATTTGTCCTGGGCATAGTAAGACAGGATATGAACTACTGCGCAGACCCAAAGGGATGTTTACAAAAAATAAATAAATACAGATGTGAACGCAGATTTCTACAATTATTACTTACCACTGTGCTTTATCAATTGAATTTTGAATATAAATAAATTCTCCACCACAATATCTTGTTCTACTAAAAAAAGAACATAGTATATTTTTAAACAATAAAATAAAAAAAATATCACATAGTTGTTTACTTAAGCCGTAAAGTTATTAAAAATAAAATATAAATTTAGAATTATTTTGTGAATGCTGGGCAGTTAGTGTTGTGATATTGTAACGATGACATCTCAGTGAAGTGTTTATTAAGAAACTGCGCAGAATATATTCTTTGGGAGGCACCTATTTGGTAAAAAGCGAACGTACGTTTTCTCATAGCAGGGAAGTGTGCGGGCTCTGGGGTTGTTGAAAAACGTATTCTACGCATGTTGCAACTGTTATGACAGAGAGATACCGTTTGACTTTTTTTTCCGATATTTTCCGATAGTTGGTAGCTTATCTGCAAATGACATATTATGTTCATAGTATTTTTATGCTTGCCTGGTTACTATAATGGTAAAAAAAAAAAAAACTTTCAACTAAATGATAGCTCTTTTTTTTTGGTTTTTTGAAATTTCAGAAAGGGTTTAGGAAAACATACTAATTTTCAAATATCGATGCACGATTATATTCGTTTTTGTCGATAACATAAACAAGATTTGTCAGTACTGTTACTATTTTGATGCCATTATATGTGTCAAATGTTTCATATCATTCAAAATTTAGGAGAAGAATAATCATTAAAAACATCTAAAAGCATTTAGAAATATACTAAACCTTGCTGTAATCTTTTTGAAATTGTAATTCGATTTCAGAAATGCAGTCTTATCCCAGTATGTCTTAGAAATTACGAAGTGTGGTCTCGTGTAGTCAAAAGCAGTAAGGGATAATTAATGTCATTAAAATCTATATTTAATTTTTTTTAATACCAATAAACTAAACTAAACTAGAAAAAAAAGGGTTAGGCAGTTTACATGAGTTCCAGAGAGTAAAACATTAAACAAATACGATTTTATCTAAATCGTTTTAACTAAATGATACGCCTCATATTTAAAATTTGTTATTTTTGAGTCAGATTTTATTAGTTTAATAAATAATATAATTCTTATTTCTAAAATAACAAAAAAAAAAATTGTATTTAAGCTCTTCCCTGTTAAAGTTTATTCCCAAAAATAAATAATATTGAACCAAGAGCAATTTTAGAAACATAACAGAAGAAATTCAAACAACTATTGTATCACTGTATAAAAAAAAAATGATATAAAAATCATTAAATATGGGAAGTATTATTTCCTTATTAATTTGTATAGATTTTTTTCCGTTGTATTAAATTAAAAAGAAATTACCACTCGTAAATAAGGAGTCGAAATCTTTATTTTATTAATATTTCCTTACTTTTCTTCCCTTATATAAATGTAACTTTATAAAGATTCTTTAAAGTATTCACACAAAAGATTACAAGGTAATAGAAGATATGATTAAGGAATAAAAATGCTGTTAATGTTGTAAAATGAATGATGAGGTTCGGTCACAATGAAAAAACTTTTTTAAATTTTCACCGACGGCAAATTGATTCAGGGTCTGTACAAAGGTTATAATACAAATCAGAAAAGAAAGGGAAAAACGTAAATATAAACTTGAAGTAAAAATTTTCAAATAAAATTTTTTTTTTTTTAAATAAACTATATAAATAGATAAAAGTATTTATATATATAGCAAACCGAAAATTTATTTTAAACTACTGCTGTTGCTGTAGAACAGATCAATAATAAACTACAGCACAACTATTAAAATTTTGTGGTATATTAAAATGTGTGGTATATTTAAAAGTAAAATATGGAAATAACATAAGAAGTTTACTTACAAAAATTTCTTGATTGAATTTCTTAAAAACTATAGTTTAACTTGTGATAATACCATCATCAAGTGTTACGGACATTGGATGTGCCAAGGTTTATAAAGGTTTACACTTTTATCTATTTATTTAGTTTATTAAAAAAAAAAAAAATTGAAAATTTTTACGTTAAGTTTATTTTTATGTGTCTTTCTTTTCTGATTTGTATTATAACATTATAACATACCCTGAAGAAGGCAATAAATTTGCCGAAACGTCGGTGAAAATTTAACAAAAGTTTTTTTTGTGACCGAACCTCAACTTCCATTTTACATCGAATGATAAACATAATCGTAACGCCAAAACATAAATGCTGTTAATGTTTAAAAAAAAAAAAATTCACTAATTTTAGTAGGCGTTAATCCAATACTGAATGTTTACTGGTCGCCGATATCGCATTGAATATGTCTTATTATAACCGGATGCCGCTGCATCATATAAATATTTTTTTGCTATTATATCCCTAGCAATATGGTTATTGCTCTTTAGAAATGAGTAAGAATTGTGATGAAACAAATATAACTTTGCATTGCCCTTCAAACTTTAATTAAATATAGTGTATTCTTGAAATTTCTTATAGCCCCCCGTAATAAATATGACTTGATAAAACATTGAGCCTACTTGAAACCACTATTAAAATTTAGTTATAAAGTATCCTTTACAATAATAATAATAATAGCTTTATTGACATTCATTTAGAACAAAAGTCTCTCTCAAAGGAGGATACAGAGTTGTGTAATTATATCGTCCCATAGTACCATATTCACAAACATAACCATAATCTTTCAAGTTTGTACAACTAAATTTTTTATTTTATTTAATTTTTGTATCTTTTTTTTTAATAGACTATTATTTCTCTTAACAATCTTGTCTTTGTAATTAAACTATTTTTTTTTTTTTTTTGGAAACTAAAACATTACACCTTCACATCTTTAAAACACTTTCTGAACAATCTTGCTCCATCTCTCTTTATCTCTGGCCACTCTACACCATACATCACCCACCTTCACTATTTCATCCCTCCATCTAAGAGCTGGTCGGCTTCTTTTCCTCTTTCTGTCTCTAGGAATCCATTCCGTACAAATCTTGGACCATCTCTGATCATCAAGCCTGGCCACATGACCAGCCCATCGCCTCTTAATCAGATGTGCTTCCCTAGCTAAATTCTTGACTCCTATTTTCCTATGGATGTCTGCATTCTTTATCCTGTCACTTCTCCTAACACCCAGTTAAACAGAGAATTAATCCTCCGAAGAGGACGACCTACCACACGCCGGGTTCCCTCCTTCAGCCGCTTTTTCGCCACGCGGTGTAACCACTCTTTACCTTCCTTTTTGCTGCCTCCGATTTTCTTCAAGGCAATATATAATTTTCGACAAAATAAAATTCTTCTTCGTGTCTTTTCAGTTTTTTTTCATTCTTCAAATATAAACCCAAATTAATAAATATAGTGGTATAAAGGAATCAACAGCTAATCAGTTCCCACAAAAATCACAGTCTTGCCGCGCGTACATACACACAAACAATGATTGAAAAAACGTTAAGGCAAGAAAGGTTAAACGAGGTCAAATTCGAGTGTGTGTCTGGCAGCGCATGCTAATTTTACCTCTAATTAGTTACTGGTTTCCAAGTAACTAATTAGAGGTAAGTAGATAACACATATGAACTAATAAAATTAAACAAATGCGTAATTAGAACAAATAGGTAATTAATAAAATTGTAATCATTATTACAAAATAAATATGGTAAGCAAACGCAAACAATAAAATAATGAAATACATATAATAGGATAGTAGAAACATAATAAATAAATGCCCAAAATAGAAAAATAATTAATTAGTCCCAAATATCTGCACTTAAACAACAAGGGCTAAGTGCGCTGACGAGAAAGCTCATTGGCTCCCCTCTACCTCTCCCCACTTTTTACTCGTCACCCTCATAATATAGAAGACTCCTTACATTCATAACACATCAACAAAGAGCTCGGCACTCCATTTACGCTTTCTCCTCCGCCAAAACCTATTACTCCAAAAGAGGTATAAAGCAAGTAATTCGAAATTTATTCGAAAGAAAATGCCCTGGGTATGACCTAATCACCCCCCCCATCCTTTTTCAGCTCCCACCCAAGGCCGTCATTTTTCTTACATTCCTGTACAATGCTATCCTTGGAACGACTCACTTTCCTACTCTCTGAAAATTTCCTCTATTCGCATGATCCTTAAATCTAATAAACCGGTCCATTCCCTTTCCTCCTATAGACCTATCAGCTTAGTTCCCTTACTTAGCAAAATTGGTGAAAAGCTCCTACTATCCCGTCTCTAAACTTTAATAAATCCACTTTTTAAACTTCAACTACCCACTAATTTGGCTTCCGTAACTGTCAGTCTACCATCCATCAGGCACATAGAGTTGTAGACATAAGTCGCACACGCCAAGGTCATAATGGCGCATTATGGCTGCTTGTTCACAACCAGCACGCACATTTTCATTGTTTATCGTTTTTACTTATTGCATATGTTACTGTGCAGTTGCAAAAATCTTAAATAAAAAGAAAGAAAAAAAAATCTGGCAGACACTCAGGAAACCAAAATTTGACATCCTATATCTCTACTTCTATTGCACGAAAATGTATGAAATTTAGAATATACATTCAGAACTACAATCTCAACATTTGAGCAAATACTACAGAATTGATACACTAGGTCGGCAGTTATACGTCGCTGCGGTTTCAGATCTTTACATCCTGCAAGTACTCAGGGAACCAAAATATTGTATCCTATATTTCTACATCTATTGCACGAAAATCCATGAAATTTAGAACATACATTCAGAGCTATATTCTCAATATTTGAGAAAAAACCTGTCAGAATTGATGCAATAGGTCAGCAGTTATACGTAGTTGTAGTTTGCGATATTACATCCGGCAGATACTCGGGAAACGAAAATTTGGCACCATATATCTCCAGTTGTAATATAATTATAATAATATATTTTATTTTCATGAAGGTTGCAATCCTTATTGAAATAGTTCATTTGTAGAAAATTTTAATTGGCATACATGAAGTGTAATGCAAAGATAGAAACTAAAGGAAGGCTACTTACTAATACTTTTTTTTTTATCCTATGCCGGATACTATTTGCTTGTCAGCAGTTAATTTTGGGCAGACCAATATCTTGTAGAAGTTTCTATGTAATTTAAGTTTTCTTCACTTTCACCCAATTTAGTACAGTTCTTTATGTGAGTGGCGTCAAAAACTCCCTTCTGGCAAAGAGGACATGTCATTTCGTTCAATTTTCCTATCCTAAATAAATGGCAAGGCAGGTAATCGTGGCCTGCCAGGTTCTAAAGTTAGCCACAAACAGGGCGTGGTAAAGAATGTGGAATATTCTCCCTCAATATCCATCGACCATTTATGGGTCACCCTATTGGCAAACACCACCCGGGCTTCTGTTTTGGCAGTCCTTAGTGACACAGGTAAAACGGGTTGGTTCAAGGAACAGCCCTTTTTAGTCAACTGATCGGCTATTTCATTTCCAGGCACTCCGCAATGTGCTGGGACCCATTGTATCATTATTGTCCACTTCATGCTGAGCAATTCGTAGAGATGTCATTTGGCTTCTTCCTGGTACACGGTGTCAGGGGGTTATCATTTATTAAAGCTATGATGGCAGCGCATGAATCTACCAGCAACACTACCTTGGTCGATTTTAATTTATGGAGTATGAGAAAGCAAACATTTTTGTAACAAAATTTGTAGGCTTTCTGCCAACAGGGAAGGATTCTTTGATAATGCCCTTGCAGAAAACACCAGCACCAGCAGTTTGCATTATACTGTCTGCTGAGCCATCTGTATATATTTGCACCCACCCACTATATCTTTCTTCGATCATTTCCAGGGCTGATACTTTAAGTTCTGGCAAAAGACAGTCTTTCTTTGCCTTGTCTAGCCCGATTTCTAAAGAATACTGGGGTTTCAATCGAGTGAAAGCGGTTGTGTCATATAGGATGGGTTGTTTTGATAATGTCTCCAGTCACATTCACTTTCTAATGCTTTCACACTCATAAGAAACTACTTTTGGGAGTCAAGCCTTTTTTAGGGATTTCTGTTTCCCAATGCGGCAGTTGTAATCTGCATATCCTTTCATACAAAATAGTGAGGCTTGCTTCCTTCTAGCACTGAGCGGATGCGTGTTTATCTGCATTTCCATAGCTACTATGGGCGTGGATTTGGCAGCTTCGGTAACAATCTTAAGTGCTTGGTTTTGTACCTTGTCTACGACATCCGTTGTTGATTTAGCAATAGTCAACAAAAGTTCCTGCCCGTTTTGAGCTAAAAAAGAATTTTGGCAGATATTTCTAGCAATCCAGCATCAATCATTTTGTGGACTAGCAACTTCCTCCACACCTTATTATGGGCAGATGTGAAATTAACAAATACAGCCAAGGTCGCCTGTTTCCTGTTAAATCCACTTTTCACTTGTTTTCTAAAGAAGACGGCCTATTCAGTAGTATTTCTATGTTTTCTAAAACCAACCTGGTGGTAACTCAATATTTTCTTTTCATTCAAATAAACAGTCAATGTATGATCATGCATGCGCTCCATTAATTTGCAAGAGGCATTTGTTAATGATATAGGCTTATAACTTTCTGGAAGGGAAGGGTGTTTCCCTTTCTTAATGATGGGAATAATTTCTGCTTTCTTCTAGATAGAGTGCACTCTTGTATTCCAAATTAGATTAAAAATATCCAACAAAATTGGCTTATTAACCTAAATTGATATAAAGCTCAATTGGTAGATTGTCTGGCCTAGCGCTTTTACCTTTCTTCGACTGCCTCATAGCTGTGTTTAATTCATTTTTAGTAATATCTGAAATAAAGAGTTCACTTTCCAGCTTAGTAGGGCCAACCAGGGAGCGGTTTATGATTTAAATGATTTTTTATTTTTGGGAGCCGACAAAGCTAAGAAAAATGTTTTGCAGTTAGAGTTGCTTTTAATATACCGTCTCTTTCCCGTCTGCTTTTAATTTCTCTAAGCCCTGATTTTAGTGGTACAGTTTTCACGTTAAGATTTTCATTATTCAAGGACGACAAGAATTTGCGAGTTTTGAGCCCATCCCGCTCATAATCTAGCTTGGTTAGGAAGTCCTTAAAAGTTTTCTTTTTAGCTTCTTTTATATGTTGACAGAGGATCGCCTGTTTTTTCCGCACTTCCACCGTATCCTCTAAAAGTCCAGTGTTCTCTGCCTGCATCTGGCTTGGTCTCTGTCCTTTTTAAGCTTGTCAAATTCTTCGGACCAGAAACATTTATATTTTTTAACTCTCCCTCTAGGCACTGATTGCAGAGCACATTTAGTGATGAGGTTCATAAAATTTGTGAAGGTATTGTCCGAATTATCAGGAAAAAAGATATCCTTGGTAATATTTTTATCCGTATATTCAGTCCAATTCGCTTTCTGAAAATTCCATCTTGGAAGATTGTTGGTTTTATTATTCAGCTTCCCCTACAAGTATACCTACCGATTATAGCTCTATGACCGTAGCCAGAGGGCGATTCTATTATGTCTTTGGAATCTGTGGGAAGATACTGACATGGATAATAACAAGATCTGGGCTACTTGATTCTCCTTTAAAGGATAAGAAAGTTGGAATATCACGCTGAGACCCAACAATCGCAAGTGGGTTTGAATCTATAAAATCTTCAACTGATTTACCAACAACTGTCGTTTTACAGTATCCCCAACGGTTTAATGGGGCGTTGAAGTTACCCAAAAGAAGGGTTCGGTCATTAATCTCACTATCTAACCTGATTGAATTTAATAGATTGTTCGGAGGCTTATAAAGAAATATAAGTCTGAGGTACTGTCCATTTTTTTTGTAACAGCCGTAACTGCTTCTAATTTGTTATGAGCTTCCATCTCATGTTATATCTTAAATTCGGCCCTAATACCTTTCTTTATCCCTACTATTATCCCTGAAGCCACTTGTCTTTTCCTATGTAATATATATAAAGCATAATCTCCATTCAAATTTATTGATTGTTGTCTGTGGCTACACCAGCCTCTATAAAACCAAAGATATCAATGTCTTCGATAGAAAAGATCTTTTCTCTGTGTATTTCTCATGATTCATTCCACCTGCATTCAGAAGAAAGCAGTGATAACCTGTTTTGAGCCCTGAAAAGGGCTGTTTGTATGCCTAAAGCTCATTTATTTGGTCTGCTTCCGGCAAAAATCTGTAATGCGTTTGAAATTATTAAATCTGGAATTAATTAAAGCTGAAGTTCTATAATTTGCTGAAGTGGTGCTATTACAAATTCCTTGGATGGGAATGTTGAATTTCTTTCTCTGTAGTGCTAAGACTTGAGATAGATTTTCAAATATAAGATTCCCTTGTGCTCCACTGTCCAGAAGAACTCGAGCAAGTATTGTGTTTCCTGCAGTGTTAGAAATATTGATTAAAGAAGCTGTAGCCAGAAATACATTATTAAATTCATCTTTTGAACCAAATCCTACGATTGATGTATTACCTGGAGTTGCATTATCTTTAGGTAACATAGTATAGTGTTTTTCCTTGCAAACGCGACAATTACCTGATGAACATTCATTGGAGTGTTTTCCCAATGAATGATTTTGCGTAGCCGATAGTCACTGATAGCGTGGTGAATGATTTACATCTAAAATAGAATGAGAGGAATCATTGCATTGATGACAAAAGATTGATTTCTGAATTACTTTTGCAGATTGGGAAGTGGGTTGAGGTTTAGATAGGTTTGACTTTATATTAGTTAAATAATTTTCCCTCTTTAAATAATTTTTTAAATAATTTTCCCTCTTTTAGACAATATGTGTAGTTGGCTGAACCACCATTACAAAGTTTAAATCCTTTTTCTTCCAATAAGTTCACGAGCCAGTTACCTCTTCTGTCAATACAGAAGAGTCAAATGAGTATCTTTGGCTGAAAAAATTTGTTATTAAAAAAATAAATCATCATCAAAACCATTCAATTAAATTCTCTCCCATAATGATACTATATGGGAATTAGACATTACAATTAGACAAATGTAAAACGATCGCTAATAGAATTTTTATTAAACTAGACTAAAATACATTGCACCTAAGATTGAATTAGAATTATGAATCTGAATTAATAGAAATGACCACCATTTCTACCAGAGGAAATGACCACCAGAGGAATTTACTCTACTAACAGCAGGTGAGAATTCACGTCTGATAAGCATCATAATGCCGCCGCTTGCTCTGCCAACAGTAGCGCTTCCTGTAGCTTTACACAAAAAACACTCATATTCTTGTATATAAAAAGGTTTGTTGATCGGGTCAGATTTTGACCAAGTTTCGATGAAGCAGACAATATGTAACTAATTAAAGAATGTATTTCTTTCTCATTTAGGTTAAAGAGCGAACTAATAAAAGCTCTCACTTTTCTTTTGTTACCCCGGAGTTAATAGAGAAGTGGTATTTTTTAGTATGCTGTTTACATCTGATTTACTTAGGTAGGTAGATGAAGCCTATTGTGAAGTATTTAGTTGCTATATCCTCCTCGAGTTTCATCCTCTTCTGTTCCACAAGAGATAGGTTTTTTTCTATTTACAAGTAATTTATCACCTCTCAGCACTGCATAATTCACATAAACTCGAGCTCTCTTAAAAAGGGCGCTAACTATCTTCTAATAGCTTGACTTTCGGGAGGAAAATCTTATGAAATACTAATTTCTGAACCAGCCAGCTTTTTCCCATTTCTGAGTAAATGTATTTTAGTTCTAAATGTAATAAATTTCTGATACAAGGCGATTTGTCCCTCTGATACCCAATCTTCGGACTCTGATTATATCGTTTAAGGTTATTCCTGTGCCCATTTTTATGCTAATAATATCAATAACATCTTCTTCGAATAAGCCATAAGCCTCACCTGAATGCGTATAAACTGAATTTGATCTGTGCAAGTCTGGTTATCACACTGTCTGACAAACGCATCCTGAAGATGGGCGAACGCCTGAAACCGGTCGATCTTAAATTCTAGCATATTAAATTGTTCTTGTTCATCCATATAAAGGAGAAGTAATAAATTTATTATTAACTAAATTACGGAAAGAATTAAAGAGATTAGATATAATACAAAGTTGACCTTAAGTTGGTGCAGTTGGTTATCCCCACTATTTCAACTTAGCCCTACTAATAATCAGTTTCTGATCTAATAACAATATTAAAACAAATTACACAAAAACTAGATTGTCAAAGAATATAAAACATGAAAAGAATATGATTTATGAAACTATAACTCAGCAAAAAATCACGGTCCGAAACACTTTAGAATATTATAAAAAAAAAAACTGAAAATTGAAGAGCCGACGTTAACAGTGAACTTACTACAAACTAACTCTCATATATCTCCAGTTTTATTACACGAAGATCTATGAAATTTAGAACATGCACACAGTACTACATGCTCAATATTTGAGGAATATCCCAATAGAATTGATGTAATGGGTCGACAGTTATAAGCGATGTAATTTTAGTAATTTTCAGTTACATCCGATATCTATTTTATGAGACCAAAATTTGGTATCCTATATCTCCACTTCTTTTGTACGAAAATCTAAGAAATTTAGAACATACATACATACAGAAGTGCATTCTAAATATTCAGCGAAAACCCGACAGGATTGATGCAATAGGTCGTTTAGTTTCAGATCTCACATCTGCAGTATTTACTTCTTATTAACTATCACCATAAAGTAACCTTACTTACATTAACATTTATTATTAACTAAAGGTAATACTTGTCGTCAGACGAGCCCCCACGTCTACGACATCGAAGAAGCGAATCAACACGAAAGCTAACTCACCCAAAAAGGTAAAAAAAATCACGGTCACCAAAACGATGATGACTTTTATGCGGTGCGGCATTACAGCAGGTAGATATCCTAAACGTATCCCATCGCTGTTCAATATCCCACCAAGCACATAGCTGAACGTCCCTGCTCCTCCGGGAATACTCACACCTATCCCGTTCTCTCCTCTAGCACAAGAGAAAACAATGGAAACGGCACCAAAAACACTCAAGCCACCCCCCTATTCACGTCAAGGACGTAAAAAGATATGCTCCCTTCTGCGAGGCCTTAACACGTGTAGTAGGTCAAGATACGATTTCATGTGGAGCACTATCGCAGACCTGATCGTCAATGCCACGTCTGTAGAAATTTACAGAGCATTAACATTTGGACTCATGAGACATGAGAACAAACGACTCATTACAGAAGAATTAGTCAAATCAATAATCAATATGCCTAAACTTACTAAACTAAAGGAATACAATGAACTTAGTGCTCTTTCCCTGAATTCTTTAAAAACATACATGCACTTGAAAGTATCGGATATGACATACAAAATGACTTGCTTGTACCAATTCTATCTGCCAAACTAGATTTGAATTCCCAACAAAAATGGAGAGAATGTATCAGTAACAATTCAGAAATTCCTACATTGGACAGGTTTGAACAATTTTTAGTTCGACGAATTAATATTTTACGTGTAAGCACATTCTCAAATAAAAGGCAAACAGTTAGTCACGATAATAATTATAAACATTTCAGCAATAGAAAATATAAAAACGAAAATCATTATAATTCAAATCGTAACCAAAATCACAAAATTATTTAACTAATATAAAGTCAAACCTATCTAAACCTCAACCCACTTCCCAATCTGCAAAAGTAATTCAGAAATCAATCTTTTGTCATCAATGCAATGATTCCTCTCATTCTATTTTAGATGTAAATCATTCACCACGCTATCAGTGACTATCGGCTACGCAAAATCAT
>JAAEAF010013692.1:0-17851 GCA_011037195.1 Triatoma infestans
CCACCAGCTTTAGCTGCCTATCTCGCCTGGTGGTCGCCACCAGGTTGGGTCAACCCCAACTTCGCCCTCACACTTGAGGACCATGATTCCACCATGCTCGGCGTTTGCGCCGAGTAAAACGTAAAATCGACTGGGCAAGTCGTATGTTGGTATGTCTAGAAATTCCGCTCGATGGGCTTGGGCCCAATCGAAAGGAATACTGGACACGCAGACTTCACGACTCAGTCGATGGGTATGAGCTAAAAGAATGCTCTAAAATGAGTAGCTCAACAAGATTTATTGCAGCCGGATCGTATGGAATCCCGGGACGCGATTACATCCAACATTACATGTATGGATCAATTCATTGCCTGGTCGAGTAAGAATGACTAGAGGAAGGAGAAGGGATGCACAATCGGTCTCTTGCAGGGCAGGCTGTCCTGAGAATGAAACTTCTGCACACATTATACAGCGTTGTTTCCGTACCCATGGTGGTCGGATACTACGACATAACGCTGTTTGCAACACTCTTGCCTCGGCTTTAAAAGCTGTTGGATGGAATGTCGAGCAAGAACCAAGATTGCAAACTGCAAAAGGCCTCCGAAAGCCTGACATTATTGCAAATGGACGGCTCAGCACTCTGGTATTAGACGCTTAAATTTTCGGCGGTGCAAGATCCTTGGATTTTGCCCATAAAAGCAAAACAAAGTACTATGCCGACAATTCAGACCTGGCTTTGGGTGTGGCGACCAGGTTTGGAACCCATCCCTGGCGTGGGAACGATTTCTTGACGTGGAATTTGGTCCCTTCCCCCGTTCATACGCCGATCTGATAATATTTGGAATTCCTCCGGGAATCTGAACGGTGTCATGACGTGTGTGTTACATGGGTCGCACACTAATTGGACAAGATTCAACCAAATGACTCTTAAACGGAGAGTGATCTAGTGGTTGAACCTGAGGCGTTTAACTTAGCAGACTCGAAAAGAGCGACTTCCCATTTCGGCCCATATTTCAAAATTGTAGCCGTATAACGTAGACAGGCTGCGGGATCCGGTTTTACCGGTCGCAAATACTCTGAATGAAAATTTCCAATTTAAAAACTTTAAATTACACAATAATATTTCTGGGCTAGATGGAAGCCCTATTCATTAGGTGTACTGTGCAGAGCCACATTAACTATCTGAGATCCCCCCGCCCCCCCAAAAACTGACGTGTCCAATATATGGAACTCCTTCATCTCTACACAATAGTTAAAGGCATCTATACGTTTATTCTAGATTTCGTAATAATTCCAGTTTCCAGAAAGCAATTATTCAATTAAAATTAAGACATTTGCAATAACAGGAAGTCGTATGAGACGTTTCACACCAAATTTTTTTTTTTGTATATATTTATTGTATTTTAATAAGCCATATAATAGAAAAATTATTGAATATATTTGATTATCTAAATAAATATTTATGGCGGGAATAAATATTGTATACTTTTCATTGACCTCACTATATTTGAAACGATTGTTTATATATATATATTTCTTTTTTTAATTGTAAACTCTAAAATTTGTTTATAATTGATATTGTTTATTTGATTGAAATAAGTAAACTGAATTTTCAGGATGTTGTTACTCATTGTTTACTTACTGTTACTCATTACTCACTGGTCTTATTACTTCCTGGTATGTGTTTGTGTGAAAAAAAAAAAAACTCGAAAACGGAAAACCGTAGGTAGCTCAAACATGGTATTCTGTTTAGGTATTATTATCGCTTCTGATACGAAAGTGTCGGGCAAAATCCAACTACCGGAAATGCAACTATACTGAATGTATTTTTCCCCAGTTTTTCGTAATCTTTCTCGAAATCGTTTCCGACGATTTTCATAAGCAAATGTCTTAATTTCGTACACTATTTGCACACATAAAATAATCTATTCACTTTTACCGGGAAAAAATTGATTTTTTAGGAGGCTCTAGCATTAAAGATTTCCTTTTAAAGTATTTTTTTTTTTAAGGATTCATTTACTGCTACCTAGATGATCTATTGAATCCGCTCGCGTAGGTGAGCTTTAGCTTTGCCCATTTATAGCACCCCCTTCCAAGTTGAGCTCTCTAAGGAATTCTAAAATCTTGGAGGGTTCTAGGATGGTTATTTTCCCCCCTCTCTCACCTGGTAACAACCCAAGCTGTTAAATCTTCTTTGGATGTCAGCGTCGCGGTCGGTGACGAAATGTACTGGCGTTTCATCCATCTCCTCACAGAATATGCATGTGCCAACATCTTCTAGGCCCAGCTACCTCACGTGTCCCCTTTTAGTCTGCAGTGCCCCGTAAGAATACGGATCTTGTTTTTATTCAGACTGATGCAGGCCTTCGACTAATCTTAGTTGTAACCTCACAGACAAATTTTAACAAAAATTTGATAAACGGAAATTCAGTTTTACACAATAGATTTTTTGATTTGGGGGTGGAGGGGAGAATTTTCTTGAAAACGATTATAACGATTTCCTTGAAACTAGACGTCCATGTACCACATAGATTCGCCTAAAATTAGCGGCCCGTTCCTCCATGGCCCTCTGTCTAATATCAAGACTTTGAAGGGTTTTTATGTAGGAGTCATTACATCCGAAGGCAGACCTAGAATCGGATCTGCCTCCAATTCCTCGCATAGTTTCTGGTATATCCCGCTATGGCTGGGATAAATGGGAGCTTGTCCCTGTTGCAGTCGAGCCACGACTGCTCTTGCAACGCCTTGACGTCTCCGACAATTTGTTTGAAACTTCCTATATCAACTAAACATACAAAGATCTACAACTTTTATTTAAAACCTTTCTCTGGGAAAATTCATTTAAGGGCACTTTTAAGGGAGGAGGTGGGGTTATGTTTTTCTCTAAAGTGCTATCGTAGTTAATTTATACAATTCTATCCTCCAAACAGAATTAATTATTAATAAATAGATGGCCAAAATTCCGAGTTTCAAGAAAATTAGTAAACCGGAAGTGCGCTTTTACTGAACAGTTTTTTTTTTTCAGTTTTTTTGACGCATTTCATTAAATTTCGTACACAAACTATAAAATTTGTCAAATTATAATTTTGAGAACTGAAGTAAGAGAAAGTTGTGTGAGTGTTTCACACCAGATTTTTTTTTTTTTTTTTTACCTCTTTTTCAAAACTGGCACTTTTACAAAACATATCCGGGTCATCTATTTAAAATTCCTTCCTGCATGCCTTTTTAGGACTTCTTCTTCTTGCCCGATTATTTATTTGTTGTATATTCTGCTTATCTTTCCTTGATCTTGTTCAGTGGCGATTTTCATGGTTAATGAGAGTGAGAAAGGTTCACACAAATTAGTAATTAATTAAAATTTTTATTTTAAATAAATAGTATCAATTCAAGTAACTTCTGATGATACTTCTAGAGCCCGGAGACAACTTTCCTGAAGTAGAATTATGTGATTCCACCATTTTTGTTTGCAAAAAAAAAAGAAAATTTTGAGAATTAGGCTTTTGCAAGGTTTGGCTGCAAGCTTTGCTAAAATATGAATTTCCATTATAACGCAACTCCCTAATTTTGAAAAGGGTTACGTTCATCTTATTGAAGTAAAAGAAACTATAAATGTAAACTAGATTGGCCGATATTGCGACCAACAAGGGACAAGTGAAGGTGATATTTAAAAAAAATAAATTAAAAAAAAAATAATAATAAAAATAAATAAGAAACCAACAACCAAAGGGAGGGGAGAATGTCCTTGAACTGTACTTGATCTTTCAGGTCGCAATAGTTATTGTAGCGGATCCACAGTGCTTGTTCCTTCCCAGACCAAACTATTATTTCCTTTATTCATCATCATTATTATTATTATTATTATAAAAATATTTCTTTATTCTCCGGACTTAATCAAGGTATTATAGGTTCATTGTTAATTAGCCAAAGCCACACCAACTTATGAAGAAGCCACCTTCCTCTTTATACTCTCCCACTGTATGGCGAGCGAGCATACAGTTGGGGCGGCCGCACGCGCGCTCCGGCCTGTCTTATCCCTGCGGCGGACTGGATTGAGTAGGGATTGGCCGACTGAGTGAGATAGCCAGAGTAGTGAAGAAGACTTTCTACCGGCCTCCAGACAATTATCTACCTTTCCTGTGTGAACTGGAAGACATCTTTCCCAGGTTACCTTTTTGCCAATTAGTTAGTAAGTGAGTTGGTCTGTGTGGGTCATAGCACCGCCATTGTCCGGACAGTTTGTTTTATTATAACTATCTCTTTTCTTCTTTTACTTTGATTTTTTTTTTTTATTTCAATTTCTTATCAAATTTTATATAAATAGTAAACTATAGAGTTAGGTTTTCTTCATTATTAACGTAAAAATTATCCAACTTATGGGATCATTTTGCAATATTTACACGCCTTCTTCGAATAGACTTGGATATGATTAATTTTTTAAAAAAAAATCTGGTGTGAAACAATCACACGACTTTCTGTTATATAATGTTTGACAATTTTTTCTTCAAATATATAATTTTTACTAAATAAGATTGATTGTCTTCAATGTTACAATCAATGGGACAATCTAAACTTGATACGATAACTTTTCTCATTAAGTTGTAAGGAAAAGCAGAATTGAAAAGGAAAACTTTATATGTATATGGGTCCGCAATGCTGGATAATATCTGGTATTTTATTCATCGTAACAGGCATATTCCTTTTGTTCCTGACCGATTTCAGTTTTTCATCCATCGTCAGAACAAATTCACCCAACTTCGTATAGAGAGTTCACACTTCAACGAAATGTTTCAGTTACACTCACACTTGTTTGTTTGTTGATTGTATTATATGTGCGGGAGGTTATAAGGTTATGTTATTGTGTGCGTGTTTAATGACAAAATGGAATTATTACAAATTATGATTAGACCTGTAGAAAATACACTAAATACTAATTGTTTAATGTCTAATCAAAATTTATGATAATTCCATATTGCCATTAAACACAACATATTAACATAACCTCCCGCACATATACATATATACAATCAACAAACCAACAAGTGTGAGTGTAAACAAAAACATTGCGTACAAGTGAACTCTTTAAACGAACTTGGTGAATTTGCTCTAACGATGGATGAAAATCCGAAACTGGTCAGGAACAAAAGGAATATGCCTGTTATGACGAATAAAATACCAGATGAAATCTTTATCCTTTTAGCTTTTTACGTATTAGAATTTGATTTTGTATTGAATAGAGTAGATTTTTGTAGGGGATTATTGCACTGGAACCTGAAAGATCTATTGTGCTACCCGAAGCCTTCTCCAATGCACAGCCGGGTCTCCAAGTAGCGTACTCTAGCTACAGACAACACTGCCCATTACTGGACAATGAGTTGTAGAGGCTCTAGGAAGAAAAAAATCTAAGGGAAGATGCTGGATTCGAACCCGGTACCTCCGCGTTGCTAGTTCAGCGCGCTACCACTGAGCTAATCCCTTCCTTTACCTTGGCTTTCGTCAATCAACTAGCGACGGAGACCTTAGTTTGTGTACTGTGTTTGTCCTTGTCTGTAAAGTGTATAGAGTGTATGTAGTTTAAGTGTATTGTGTACTGTTCTGAAAAGGCCACCACTTCTTCTACGAGTTACTCCACTATTTTCCTGTTGCTGTTCACATGTACTTCTAGTTAATGTTCCTGTTGGTTGAACAAGGGACTGACTGGATGCTGGTTTTACAGTGGTAATCAGATTCCAACAGTTAGCTACCATCATATCTGCTACTTGATCAAGAGTTTATCAGCTACTTCTATTCCATTAACTTCAAGCACTTCGTCATTAACAGCCAAAAGTCCTGTACTTTCGGCCAGTCCACCCGGTACTAAACGTGAAATGAATATTCTTGGCACCTTTTGCATGCTATCCCTAAAACTAGTACCATCCATAATATAAGAAACCAAGAGGTCGTTCTATTCCATGTTTAATCAGTTTTACACGGCGACAAGTCGCCGGTACTATATCGACGTCTATTATGGATGATACCTGTCTAAAATCATGTGGATTCGATATAGCCAATGACTTTGACTTTCCAGGTAAACGAACCCAACCACTCTCTCGGACTTGTGTGGGAGAAACATATATACAGAGCGACGGACAGTCCAGAGAGACATACAGTTCAATACAGTTCACACTACTGAGTTCATACAGCCAATCACTACGTGTTATTACCCATTTTCCACTCTACCATACAGTATCATTACAAGTGTAAAGTCCAGGCAGACAGTGTCACTCATTATTATTATTATACATAGTTAACCAGTGTTAAGCCTGTCTTATTTCATCAACCAGACCCTAATTCTCTCCACTTAACTCATCCATTATATGCGTTTGTCCTTGTCTGTAGAGAGTAGAATGTACGTATGTAGTTTAAGTGTATTGTTTACTGTTCTGACGAAGTGCATGGAATACTGAGCTGTGGTAACCTGTGGGGTCGCTATTTCCCAAGTAACTGCATGCAACAGATATCCCTTGCGGGCAAGATTTTATATTGAATAACAATTGTTCCAAATTTAATAATAATTTTATTATAGGAGATAGTAATTTTTTATAAACTCAGATGCTGGATGTTAGATATTAAATATATAAAGCGAATAACTAGAAAGCCAATCCACAAACATGTTATGGCTTCCTGTGAATGTTTCTGTTTGCCTGTCAGTGTTAGTGTTAGATTGTAAGGCTGGGATAGAAAGCTGATGCTTGAGAAGGATCAAAGAGACCTCCATGGGTCTAGAATTCTTCTACTTTATACGCAAAGCAGACGCGAAATCACTTTTTACGAAATAGATTCCCCAGTAAAGGCTTGGTGAAGGAATTCCACTAATCAGGCGTACAAATGTTTTGAAGGATTCTTTCAAAAACTTACAGAAAAACCATTTTAAAAATATGATTACCCAGACCTTAAAAATCGGTCGGTCTTCTTTTTTCAACGCATGTTCCACGCAGAAAAGCATTATTCATAAGCTGCTTTTCCAAAATGTTATTATTAGTAGAATTTAATCAACAAAATTAATTTCTTGTATTCCTGCGACTGTTCGATTTTTGAGATATTCTGTTAAATTTACACACTCACATACATACAGACCATTTGCAAAAAAAAAAAAAAAAAAACATTTTTTTCGTATTCAGGGGGCCTCAACATGAATTTCCGGTGAAAACTCGATATCAAATATTTGGCACGATCACAATACTAGGAGTAAGAGAAAGTAATATATAAATATTTTTGTTTATATATATATATATATAATAAAGAAGATACTAATAATATATCTTCAAAAGAAGAGATATACATAGTAACAATATGAATGTTGGCACAGATGTCATGTAGAGATATTAGTACGATATATATATATATATAAAATTTTATCAGTGAATCTTTTCTTATCAGTTGTTTGTTTGCTGTCAGTAAAAAAGTGTTGTTTAGGATTGGCAGTTTTTTTTTTTTAGCAACCCTCAGCTACTTCATTCTTTTATCATACAGCTAGATTTGTACTGGGTAAAAACTGTGCGCTAACAGATCTTTTTTTTTAATTAATATTTTGTTTCCTGTATTCCTTTTTTTTCTCTTAATGCTGGTGGTAGGTAAAAGGAAATACCAGGATGGGATGTTACATTTCCGACCTACCAAGGAAGAAACAAATAATAATGACGTAAATTCATTTTGCTATGTAGGCGTCCAATTCTGCAAAATAGGGCGTTCGTCGCCATATTTGTTCCCATCTAATTTTTTTCAGGTATGGGAAGAGGCTGAAATCCGAAAGGGGCTAAATCTGTTGAATAGGGTGCATGCGGCACAACTTCGAAACTTCAATTCATGAATTTTAACCATCACACTGAGAGCTTTGTGGCTGGGAGCGTTGTCCTCATGAAACAGAACTTTCATCTTCGCCAGTCCTGGCTTTTTTCCTTGATTTTTTTTTTTTTTGCTTCAACTGGTCCAGAAGTTTAGAATAATATCTGGCGTTAATCGTCCTGCCTTTTTGTAGATAATGTACCAACAAGATTCCTTTAGCGTCCCTCCCCCCCAAACTGCGGCCATGACTTTCTCTGCAGATGGGCCCGTTTTCGCCTTTTTTCAGCTTTGGTTCTCCCATACCTGTCACTGTTCCCATTGTTGTTTGATCTCGGGTGTATAATGATGGATACAGGATTCGTCCACAGTAACTAGCTGCCGCAAAAAAAAAATCTGTTGGATTGGACTCGTAGAGAATCAAACATTGTTATGAGATCATCATTCGTTGCATTTATTGATTTGTTTTTTTTTTTTTTTTTTTTTTGAAACGGCAGACAATTTTCTCATTCCCAGTGATTTCAGTTAGGATGTGTGTGTGTGTGTGTGTGCGCGCGCATCCTTTCTTTTGATATGCCAACAATTTCAGCTACCTCTGTTAATATGAACCGGCCATGGGGAGTTCAATTCTAAGCTCCATGAGCTGAGATTGAAAGATTCCCCGAATTGCGGATGCGGTGAATGGGATACAGTGCATCACGTTCTCTTCCGGTGTCCTCTCCTCAACGAGGCAAGAATCCATATGGAATTCAAGCTAAAAAGGAGGGGAGAGAACTGGCCGGGAGATTGTAAAGAGTTAATGAGAAGTGCTAGCAATTTTAAAGACTTTGTTGAGTTTGCTCGAAAAGTAGCGGTTATGCGCCGGACTAGATGGAAATGTAGAGGTCCGCCTTCATGTGGCAGGGATGGAAATTTGCCTACTATGTAGGCAAGGCTAAGTGACCATAGGCACCGGTTTTGGCGCTATGCGCTAAGTACGGCGGCTAAGAGTGTGCCCTAATTTTGAATTTTGTTAATTTGAACCGGCATAATCATTCATAATAGTTTTGTGGACTTTTTGCATGATTTCTTCGGTTATAGTCGAATTTGTCCAGAACATTGAGCATCTTCAGTGCTAGTACGATCAAGTTATGACCGTTTTAAATAAAGGAGCAGACTCAACCGAATGTTGCGTCCAATTTCGTTATCACGAAATAGGAGGTATCACGTCTTGCACTTCGATATTTTTCCATACTCGGGGAAACAGCAAAACTTGTGATAACTTTAAAAAGTCACAGATAAAAAATAACACAATGTAGCTCTGCCAAATTTTAGGTTAATCCTATGTCAAATACTAAGGAGAAAGATGGCAGCTCAAGATGGCCATTGTCACAATGGCGCTGCAAGCGCCATCTATTGAGGAGGTTGGAAACTTATCATCCCATACTTGTAATGCTATCGACGAAATCAAGTTTTCACCAGGAATATAAGTTTTGAGTTCTCCTGAGTATGAAGAAATATTGTTTTTTTAAATTGGTCTCTTTATATGTATGAAGGTGGGTCAATATAATTTAAAAATTTGATGTGGAACATCAAATTGAAAAAAGATACATCCCATTAAGATTAAAAAAAAAAAAAATTTTTATATTTACTTTATACAAAAACTGATTTTAAGCGCAAAAACTTTTGTAAAAACATATTGGAACTTGTTAATTTCTCTTACTAGAGAGAGAAAGTGCTGTAAGAGAAAGGATTACGGTTGTTACAAATATTCGAAATTGAGTTTTCACTGTATTTTTTTTCAGGCAGGCTTTAAAAAACTTCCAATCATCAAATTAAGTGTCGTGGACAGCGATTGTGCCATCTACTTTACTATTAACATTTTTTAAATGAATATAAAATTTAACAATTATACCGTGAGACTCGAACTAGTGATCTCCCAGTTACAAGTCCATGTTCATAACCACTACACCAACAACGCGTGGACTTTTTTTCATATCCAAGCATTAATCTTGAAGATATTATAATACTGTAAGAATGATTAACATTGAGTTTGTTAACATTTTGTCAAAAGAAAAAAAATCCACCAAGTATTTCACGATAAATGGTTCCAATAAAAAAGAATAGGTTTATAATTATGTGTGTAGATGGTATACGAAATTTAAAGAAAATATTGCAGACATTTTCTAGAAAAGCACGAATAACTAAATAGGGATTTTTTTTTTTTTTAAATGTTCGTGATAGTGAGGTACGATATAATTATGTTAAGTATAAGTACCTAAGTTTGAACCTCCTTTAATTTTTCTTTTCGAAGATATTTTCATACACACACACATATAGACCAATTCTCTAAAAAACAATCCTCATAGACCATCCTCAGAAAGCCTCAAAACATGTGTTTCCATTGCAATTGTGTGAAATATTCCTCAAAAAAATTGTCTATAATTAATATTACCTCATGAACTTTCGCTTTTTATTAAAATATACGGATATTCTCAAAAAATTCTTAAAAAAAAAAAAAAAAAAAAAAAAAAAATATTTGACTAATTTTACATCTTTAGCTTCTTTAAATTCGTATTTTGCGAATCGATCTTTTTTTTTTTGGTTGGGGGTGGGGGAAGCATTTTTTAAATTAGTCTAAAAATGTTAAAAATGATTAAGGTGACTCACCTGTACAAGTTTAATAATAATTAATTGAGAAGAATGGTGTTGCACGGCGGATAGAGGTCCGTATAGGCCTTTCCTATTTCGCCGCACACTTCTTGTATATTAAATGTACTATGAAGTAAGGTGAAAGGGACAGCAAGATCTGCAATAACCAACCTTCAAAGCTAGAAAGAGATTGATGAGTGTTTATAAATAAGAAGAAAATAGTTTACTGTAGAAAAACAAAATTAAAATTTATTTCTTGAATAACAACAAAAAAATGAGAAAAAATAAATTTTATTTGTACGTAATATAAATGAATGAATTTAAATGAATAGAAAGTGGCCACTTGTTTTGAACATATTACAATAAATATAAGTAACGTTCTATAGAACAATAATTAAATTAAAACGTTCTGTTTATAATAAATATTTTATATTCTAGCAAAACTGAAAGTTAACTTAATAAATGAATTAAGAAAAGGAAAAAAAGATTTCTAACAATAATAAACAGAATACGTTAAAATTTAAATGAATTAAATTATTAATTGTAATTTTAAATGTAAAATTGTATATTTGCACATAATGCAATGTATTATAATTAGCTGCGTGAATTTATAAAAGCAAAAAAATTACAACGGTGGTGGGTCTTGAACCTGTGCTTTATGCTTATATGAATGGTAATCGCTCACGCTACCACTGTGCTAGCAATTTATGCTACGGTGTAGTTTAAATGTTCCTAGTTATTGAAGCGATGAGTGGCCTGCCATCTATTGGTAGAGTTGTGCATGCGCAAATAATACTCGTATGTCTTTCCTTGTAAAATGTAAGTGCACTTACTTTTTTTTTGATGGCTTTCTTTTGTCACCTGTTCAGTTTTCTTCCTGATGTGAAAAGCATCTGCATGAAGCGAAGAATGCTGTGGCGTGCTCCAATGTGGAGAAAAATTAAAAGAAATAACTGAATTGACGTGAAGAAATTGAATCGAATCACTTGACTAGATAACAGCGGTGTATGGGTGTGTGTGTGTGTGCCCTGGGCAAGCTCTAAGCGACTACTGACTGTTGTTCGTGATTTACATGTTACAGTACAAAGTTTACATTTTAGAGAATTTTTAATTTTTAATTTTGTTGACAATCATTTTAAGTTTACTATTATTATTTACTATTTTATGATTTTATATGTGGCCTTAACATACCGGGCCCAAAAACCTCCCCCAACCCACACACCAAACCAAATACACGGCCCACCCTAAAAAAAAAAACCGCCCAAGCAACAAACACCACAAAAGCACAACCCACAACACACCCAACTTCAACCCAGCCAAAGCCCACACCCACACACCCATCGCCCCACACGACCGCCCAGGAAAAAAAACGCGCCACCACAAACCCACCCACCAAAATTTTATTAAATTTTTACAAGATGCTAATTATTCATTGAGGGGAATTAGGGGGACTAGCTTGGCGACAGGCCGCTTGTAGTTGCCCGAGTTAGTTTTAATTGTGGCGACCCGGACGGTATAAGTAGTGGATGCTTGGCATCAAAAGGTAGGCTGGAATGCTGAAGTCGACCGCCCACCCTGACGAGACGGTCTTGGTCAAGGAATGGACGTAAGGAGCGGAGCGATTTGAGGTCTGCTAACTGACCGCTTGATGTCTTGTATTGGCCTTGTACCAACATAATCAGTAATTTTCCTGCTTTTCTATATTCGGCCACGGATATGGGTCCAATGAGCGATGCACGATGCTTGAGTCTGTATATGAATCTCAAGGCATAAGCGGTACTGCGTAGTAACTTGGAATAAGAACTGAAATGCTCCATCCAGTCAAGTATGTTTGACCCGTTCGTGATATTGAGCGCCGTGACATTCTTAACCTTCATTTCTGGAAGGCGATCATCAAATTTGGCGACTGGTTTGGGCCAGTTGTCTTCCGTAGTGAGGAGCCATGGAGGTCCCGCCCACCATAGCGGATGATTTAGAAGTGCTGCTGGCAATGTACCACGAGAGCTACAATCTGCCGGATTGTCCTGGGATGGAGTATAACTCCATTGGCTTCTTTCAGTGTTGTCTAATATTGCGACGACTCTGTGAGCTACGTAGGCATTGAGAGTTTCTGGGGGTGTAGAAAGCCATCCCAACACTACCATGGAGTCTGTAAAGAACCTGGACTCAGCGATTTTCATTTTGCTCATAAAGCTCTTGCAGGATTGAAAGAGACGGCTTAGTAGTAATGCTCCAGAGAGCTCTAGTCGAGGTATAGTGGTTGGCTTTATGGGCGCAAGCTTGGTTTTCGCCTTCAGTAGAGATACCTGAGCACCTTGGCTAGAGATGGCAAGCAGGTAAAGGACTGCGGAATATCCTCGTTGGGATGCATCACTGAAACCTATTATCTTGTGCAGCGTTGCGTCGGATGACGTTAGATAGCGAGGAAGCTTTATCTTACGTAAGCAGCTGAGCTGGTCAAGAAAGAGTTGCCATTTGCTAATAACTTCAGGAGGACCGATTTCGTCCCAACCTATTTTAGCCTTCCACAAATCTTGTAGAAGTGTTTTAG
Organism: Triatoma infestans; assembly: GCA_011037195.1. NCBI lineage: Eukaryota > Metazoa > Arthropoda > Insecta > Hemiptera > Reduviidae > Triatoma > Triatoma infestans. The sequence goes on from JAAEAF010013692.1 coordinate 12,980, forward strand.
CATAGAAAATAACGGGAGCCAGATATCCCAGTGGATCGTATATGCGTGCAATAGTTGATAAAATGGCCCTCTTTGTAGGTCTCCATGGGGGAGCGCATATTTCATATGAGAAGACATCATCTCTAGGGTTCCACTGTATGCCCAGTACCTTGATCATCGCACAAAGACTTTCATCGCATAAAGTTATGCAGGAATCGCCGATTTCATCTTCTTTTAGGGTATTCAGTAACTCTGGGCAGTTGGATGCCCATTTGCTTAAATGAAATCCTCCTTTGGCTAGCAAAGTGATGAGTTCGTTTTTTAGTTGTATCACCTCCGCTATCGATGACGCTCCTGTGGCTATATCATCCACATATATGTCTTCAAGCAGTGCTCTTGAGGCTAGAGGGTAAGATACACCTTCATCATATACTAATTGCCTGATGGTTCTCTGTGCTAGGAATGCTGACGCCTTCTCGCCATAGGTGACAGTGCACAACAATTCGTACTCCTGGATGCTTTCATGTGGGCTGAATCTCCATAAGATATGTTGATACCTTCGATCACTTGGATTCAACAGAATCTGGCGATACATTTTTACTAAGTCGGCTACGAACACATACGGATATATTCGCAAGTTGGTGATGACATCGCCAATGTCCAATTGTAGTTTAGGTCCAGAGAATAGATGATCATTTAGAGAACCAGTAGGCGTACTGCAGGAGGCGTCGAAGACAACGCGTAACTTGGTTTGACCCGCTTGTGTCTTAACAACAGAGTGGTGAGGTATCGTGTAAGCCGATGTGCCTGAAGGAACTATCTTCATGTGTCCTAACGCTAAATATTCTTTCATGAAGCTATGGTACTCTTCCCTTAAGGCAGCCTTATTTGCGAGCTTGGCTTCCAAGCTCAAGAGTCGACTCAGTGCTTGCTGTTTCGGATTCGCCAATTTGCTGATTGAATCCTTAAGTGGTAAGGATACGACATAGCGCCCAGAAGGAGTTCTACTATGAGTAGAGGCAAAGTGTGATTCGCATATCTCTTCCTCTTCTGATATTAGAGGCCGCTGGGTTACTTCTTCCATCTCCCAAAATTTCGTCATTACGCTCTCTAACTCCTTAACAGATGGTGCTAAGAGAACAGATGACTCATCAGATGCGGTTGTAGTTTTTGTAGGGCCTCCAGCTATGAAGCCAAATGTGGTTGGCATCAATCTAGGTACTTCAGGAGATATCATGATGGGACGTCCTGTAACGATGTCGTAAAACAAGTCACCTCCAATCAAGAACTCGACTGGCCCTGGTTTCCAGAATTCTTCATCAGCCAAAACGTATGACTTATATAAGGACCGCACATCTAAGGGAAGCGCGTCGTGCGGGAGCTGGCCGGTAATGCGAGAGACTACAATAACTTCCAGGGAGATAGGTTCTCTAGAGTCTAATGTGAGCGTGGAGCGGATGTGACATGTCAGCTTTCCGGAAATGCCACTAAGAGGTGCCTGACCAATCCCTGAAACATTTTGAGTACACGGCTGTTCGGTTAAGCCTAATCTTCTTACGCTGTCTGCAGTGATAAATGAGTGCTGGCTTCCGCTGTCAGTGACGGCACGAATTCTTTGGTAAGCGCCTTGAGCGTCCTGGATTTCAATTATGGCAGTGCCTAATAATACCTCATTCGGATGGCCATGACTCCCTAATGTTATTCCGCTCGTGCTGGGAACTACCGCTGAATGTGGCTGAATGGTGCGTTCCTGTTGCGGAAGGTGCAGCCATGAATGGTGATCTTGAGCACAAACTTGACATCTCCTCTGCGAACTGCATCTATCCTTTGAATGCTTGCTAGAGAGACAATTAGTACAACCTTTCCAGCCCTTCAGGAAGGCTAGCCGTTCGGATGTTGAGGCTTTTCTGAATAGTTCACATTGGTATAGAGTGTGAGTTGCCTTGCAGACTGGGCAAGACATGCGTACAACCTTTGTCCTGGTACTAGGCGTTTTGCTCCTGGAACCTTGCTGGTGGTTGTCAGCTTTGTTGTCTACAAGAAGAGAGGCTTTGGATATGTTTCCTTTGCTACTCGATGGATGATAGGCGACTCTAGGCTGGTTGGGGAAAGAGTTCGTATCTTCATTGGTTAATTCAGAAGACCTCCATTCCACTCGGATGAAATCGATAAGATTTTGATAAGTAGGAAATTCTGTGCGAGCATATTGTGTCTCAAAGGCAGTCCTGGTACCCCTGTCCAGACAACGTAGGACAAGGTATAAAAATAAGAAGTCTTCCCCGTTGGGAATTTTCAGCTTTTTGAAGGAATCGATACTTTCTACTACTGTGGTTAAAAGGTGCTTTATACTGCTGGTGGGTGGCCGACCTTTGAATGGAACAAAGTCTAACACCGTCTTCAAATATTTGTGTCCCAATCTTCGCTTGTCATTATATGTGGAATTGAGCAGGTTCCAAGCTTGAGAATAGTTTGCCTCTTCTAGCTCGATTCCCTTTATTAAAGTGAGTGCTGGTCCTTTCAGACAGGAAATAAGGAAAAGGAATTTCTCAATGCCTGATAACGCAGCATCTGAGTGAACAAGTGCGTTGAAGGTATCACGGAAGAGTGGCCATTCGGCTTGATTCCCATCGAAGCTTGGAAGATTTATTTGCGGATATTGCGCTTTGATTATGCGAGATTCGTTAAGCCCCGTAGAATGTCCGGCAGCAGAAGGTGCAGCTGCAGCAGAAGAGGGAGTGGGGTTCATGTGATGCTCATAAATCGCGCATGCTTCATAATAATATCGCTCTACAGCCTGTTGCAATCCTTTATCTTGCTGTGAAGGAAAAAGGCTGGTTTCCTCCCATGAGGCTATAAGCTCTATTATGCGGTCCCAAGTGGCATGAAAGTTGTCGAAATAGGAATCTAGCTTCTTATACATTCCTTTAAACAAGAACAATTGCGATTTATCTTCAGTAATAGAGCGCCCTTGCTCTACTATTGTCTTAATTTTATGCGCCAAGCTCTGGAGTTTCGTCCTCAAAGGGGATAGCACGGCGGCTTGCTCGGGCTTAAGATTCTCCATTGGAATGGGCCAAGTTAAATCAGAAAAATTTGAGAAAGAAAGAAAGCAAATCAATTACCCACAAAGAAGTAGACAATTATAAATGGAAAGTTATTAATAAAGGGGAAATGATAATATTGAATACAAAGGCTAAATTAATTGAGCACCCAAATTTTTAAGCAAACTAAATGAGTGGAAGAAATGTTAAAGCCTTGCAAGTACAATAAATCTGCATAAAAAATAAAGTGAAAATAGAATAAAAATTAAGAAAACAAATTTAAGAAATAAATAATTGTTAAATGTTTACAATATGAAATAAATAATTAGATCTAAATATGTTATATTGTAAGGAAATTGGGTATTGCAGAGTCCTGCCTTTACAGAATAAGTGTCCCTGTTCGGGCGCCAAAAAGAATGTTGCACGGCGGATAGAGGTCCGTTAGGCCTTTCCTATTTCGCCGCGCACTTCTTGTATTAAATGTACTATGAAGTAAGGTGAGAGGGACAGCAAGATCTGCAATAACCAACCTTCAAAGCTAGAAAGAGATTGATGAGTGTTTATAAATAAGAAGAAAATAGTTTACTGTAGAAAAACAAAATTAAAATTTATTTCTTGAATAACAACAAAAAAATGAGAAAAAATAAATTTTATTTGTACGTAATATAAATGAATGAATTTAAATGAATAGAAAGTGGCCACTTGTTTTGAACATATTACAATAAATATAAGTAACGTTCTATAGAACAATAATTAAATTAAAACGTTCTGTTTATAATAAATATTTTATATTCTAGCAAAACTGAAAGTTAACTTAATAAATGAATTAAGAAAAGGAAAAAAAGATTTCTAACAATAATAAACAGAATACGTTAAAATTTAAATGAATTAAATCATTAATTGTAATTTTAAATGTAAAATTGTATATTTGCACATAATGCAATGCATTATAATTAGCTGCGTGAATTTATAAGAGGAAAAAAAAATTACAACGGTGGTGGGTCTTGAACCTGTGCTATATGCTCATATGAATGGTAATCGCTCACGCTACCACTGTGCTAGCAAGTTATACTACGATGTAGTTTAAATGTTCCTAGTTATTGAAGCGATGAGTGGCCTGCCATCTGTTGGTAGAGTTGTGCATGCGCAAATAATACTCGTATGTCTTTCCTTGTAAAATGTAAGTGCACTTACTTTTTTTTGATGGTTTTCTTTTGTCACCTGTTCAGTTTTCTTCCTGATGTGAAAAGCATCTGCATGAAGCGAAGAATGCTGTGGCGTGCTCCAATGTGGAGAAAAATTAAAAGAAATAACTGAATTGACGTGAAGAAATTGAATCGAAGCACTTGACTAGATAACAGCGGTGTATGCGTGTGTGTGTGTGCCCTGGGCAAGCTCTAAGCGACTACTGACTGTTGTTCGTGATTTACATGTTACAGTACAAAGTTTACATTTTAGAGAATTTTAATTTTTAATTTTGTTGACAATCATTTTAAGTTTACTATTATTATTTACTATTTTCTAATTTCATGTGTGGCCTTACAGATATAGATATAGAATATATATAGATATAGATATAAATATATAGATATAGATTTATATATATATATAGATATAGATATATATATATAGATATAGATATATATATAGATATAGATATAGATATATATATAGATATAGATATAGATATAGATATATATATATAGATATAGATATAGATATAGATATATATATATAGATATAGATATAGATATAGATATAGATATAGATATAGATATAGATATAGATATATATATAGATAAAGATATAGATATAGATATATATATAGATATAGATATATATATAGATATAG
>JAAEAF010013693.1:0-14370 GCA_011037195.1 Triatoma infestans
CACCTGGCGGTACATTTTCTCAATGTCCGCCGATAACGCTACAGCGTTTAAGCGGAAAGAAAGTAAGATGGTTGAAATATCACGCTGAAGCTTAGGGCCGGCCAACATACAATCGTTCAGTGACGTGGAGTGAAGATCCTTGGCAGAGGCATTGAAAACGACCCTGATCTTGCGGGCTTCGTTTTGACCTTTCGTGACCACGTGATGCGGAATAAGGTATTTCGACGAGGATATCGCGAAAGACATGTGTTGAAGATGGAGGTACTCCTTCATGAAGTCCTCATATTCCTTGTGGTGCGCAGGATGGCGGTGCAGCTTACGCTCCAAATTAATGAGTGAGGCTCTAGGGGGAAAGGCGTTAGCGGCCAGCGGCGGATAACCGCGCTTGAATGGTAAAGCGACCACATAACGCCCATCAGGGTTGCGGGGATGGGTTTCCCGGAAGTGCTGTTCAACCCAATCATTGTCGGGGTTGGCAACACGAGGAGAAGGAATTTCTTCTAGCTCCCAGAATCTTTGCAACTGACCAGCAAGGTCACAGGTAGCGTGCAACGAAGTTACGCGTGAGGGCGGATCATTGAGATTGAGCGCTCCTAGAATGACCCATCCGAAATGAGTAGAGATAGCGGAGAGCCCATGGCTCGTGTCAACGGGAGCGTTGGCACACAACAGCAGAGGCAACACATCAGCTCCAAGCAGCAGGTCCACATGAGAGGGTGTACCGAGGGTGGGGTCGGCCAGCGGCAGATGCGCAAAGCGATCGAGAACTGAATTAGGCACAGGCCGTGCCGGTAATAGAGCGGCAATGGAAGGCAACACTAATGCTTGTATGGGCAATTGAAACCCATTGATGCGCGAATGTAACGCGAAATGGGCAATGCCAGAAGCGGCAACGGGGGAGTTACCGACCCCAGTAACTTGAGCGCGTGTGGGTGTTGACATGAGGCCTAAAAACTCGGCGCAAGGGCGAGTGATGGCCGAAATTTGGGAGCCGGGGTCAAGAACCGCACGGACGGTACGAGGGTGGCCGAATGAATCCAAAACTTGGGCATTGAGCGTGCCCAGCAATACTTGAGGAAAACGAGGACCGGTGGCACTGAAAAAGCAGGCTTGACCAGAAGTACCAGGGTTCGCGGGAGCAGCAGAAGCGACAGATGTTTGCACTTTCGGGACAGGCTGAGGGTTGGATGTGGGCGCCGGATCGGCATGTAGCAGTGAATGGTGTCGGTCTGAGCCGCATAGCCGACATACATTACGCGAGTTGCACTGCTGGCGCATGTGCGAGCCCAAGCAGTTAAAACATCTGCCATTGGCGCGAGCAACTTCGTATTTTTGTGCCAAGGAGAGTGATTGAAAATCCGGGCAAGTCGTCAATGCGTGTGCGGCCTTGCACAAACTGCAAGCGGGAATGGAAGCTTTCGACGGAGTTCCGCTTGGAGGATTCCTCCTAGTAACTGCGGAATTAACCATAAATACTCGCCGAGGCGGGGCTTTGAATTCTTTGGGGGGCGCGGGGGAACGCGTATTTACATGGTCAAGAGGTTGTAACTCTAATGTCTGGACCTGAGATACCACGAAGTCCATTAGCTGCTGGAATGAAGGAATGCCCGTGGTGGCAATCCTGTCTTCAAATTTTTGAACCGTAACGCTGTCCAAATTACGGATGGCCAAAGAGAAGAGTAAGAAACCAGCAAGGTCGGGTAGAGCCATGGCCTGAAGGGCATTCACCGAATTTCGGTGGATATTGAGAAATTCCTTATAGCTGGCCAAAGAGGGGGAGGACATCTTCTTGAAACCCGAAAGGCGTGAGAAGTACATGGACGCTATCCTTCTAGGATTGGAGTAGCGAGCCTTGAGAGCCTGGAAGGCCACCGGGTAATTATCCTCGGTTATAGCGATGCCAGAAATTACCGAGGCTGCCTCGCCGGCCAGAGCCGATTTGAGATATTGGAATTTCTGAACATCGGAGATGGTCATACACTGATGTACCAGAGACGTGAACAGGCTGAGGAATTCCGGCCATTGTTGAATGTCCCCGCTAAATGGAGGAATCCGGATCCTTTCTAGAGGATGGAACGGCGTACTGGAAGCGCCTTGAGGTATTGGAGCGGGGGCAGAAGGAGTCGAGGGCTCCTGCTTCTTAAGAGTGAGAAAGTGCGCCTCTATATCGACCACCAGGTCAAGAAAGGCGTTCATTACCTGATTTATCTCCACCTGGTCCCTCTTCTCCAGAACGATATTGAGGTCCCGCAACTTCCCCTGAACGTCATCAAAGTTGAGGGAGAGGGGGCCCAATTGGCCACATAAACTTGCAACTTGGCTAGCTGTGCGAGCTGGAATGTCTTCACTCTGTCATATATACCGGTAACCTGTGCGAAAATAGCATCACGCTCGGCCAAGAGCCGCTGAGCGGATTGCAGTACCTGAGTATAGCTCGGGGAAGATTCTCCTTTAACAGTGGGTTCTTTAGCCATGCCGAAGAGTAAAATAGACAGGCGTTGCGAGAATGAAGTCGCGAAATGCGAGTGTGAAAACCGAAAATGGCCCAGAGAATTACAAAGAAGTAGAATTAAGAAATAGTTGAGATAGGGGTGAAGAAATTAACAGATTGAGAATGTGTAATTTTAACGAGTATAAAGACGCAAGAGTGCCGATATATTACGGCAACAATAAATAAAAGGAAAAAAAAAAGATAATTTAATAAACGGGATAGGAAGTGATTAACTATTACAAAAAAACAACGAAAGAATAAACAATTTAAAGAGCTTAGTTAATAACAGAAGAAAAAAAGGTAAATAAACAGAAGAATTAAAAATACGGAAGTAGCAGGTAAACACGGCTAGTCAAAATAAACAAATAATAAAGTTAGTTAGTAGATAAAGGGATTAGAGGTATTAATGTTAATGAAATTACTGATGAATGAAAGTGATCGAATACGCTCGAAGACCCCCGAAGAATACCGGAGCTTGTTTTGAACTGACTACGAAATTCTATGATATTTGAAAGGCGGACTTAGACCCGGGCTACTAAAAGAATAATCTAGGGCTATTTTTAGCTAGAACTTTGAATACAAGCAAATAACTTCACTTTATTTTAACAAAGATAACGAATTTATTTGAAAGTGAACAGAACAAAAAAACTCAAAAATAGAAAATAGAGATGAAAATTTATGAAATTTACTCTTATTACCGCATATCTGGCCCGGAACGACCAAAATTTTATGTTCACGATGGTGCGGGGGAGTGGACTGTATAAATTAGATTTTGTTATAAATTTCCTAAGGGTGGTTTAATGTATAAAGACCAGAGATATAACATCAAAGGCTTACCTTTCTTGGCAGTCTTCAGTGGCTCAGCGGAGAGATGGCGTTCCTGTACGGCGGCGCGAATTAATTCGGCCCCTTCCCGTACTTGGAATTCCTGTAAGAACAGAAGAGAATAGCTGCGATGGCCAAGGCGATGATGTATCTCTCTGGTGACGTGATAACTCAGCGGGTACCAATTAATGAGGGTGCAGCTGCAGAGAATGGCACTGCACACCTGATCCCTTATGCAAAGGGCCGAACGAGAATTAAACTTGTCTTTAGAGAAAAGTACGAAAAATATAAAAGCTTCACTTCGAGTTAAATCGAGAATAAGTACTCTTAAAATACACTTGTGAAGTTAGAGAAAAAACATACGAGAAATACGAAACCTTCAATTCGCATGAAGTCGAGAGGGCGTACTACTTAGAATAGCTTGATTAGCTAAGTAGGGGCAAGTGACCACGGAGACAGCCGATTGTAGGCGGACGGTGTCGAACAGTGTAATAAGTGTGATTTAAAATTAACTTGGAAATTAGTAAAACTTTTAATTTAACGCGGACTTTATCAACTCAGAAAGAAAAGTAAGCACATTCTTTTTTTAATAATTTTAGAATTAATTGAAAGGATTAGGACATATCTGTCATCAGTGAAAATCTCTAAAATTTGTACTAACCCATGAACAAGTTTTACGCAAAGTTAAACACCCTACACCCAACAAATTACAATCACACCTCATTTACCAAATAAACTGTACATAATGCCAAACTATTTACGTTGATCAAACTACACAATACAAATAAGTCCACCTAATCTTCACATAACATCAATCTGCCTCTGCACAATAGAACACTAATGACCAACAATCGCGGAGCCAGATACATCTGGCACTAAACAAGATATTCTTCTGATAAGAGAATTTACAATAGACTCATCAGACTACTAAAAACTGCTTTTCCGACATTTCGAGGAGGCAGACATAATGACTACAAAACGTCACTTCAACAAATCCCGTTGGCTAGCAACAGGTCAGATTCATAAATTTAAAGAAACTCCGTCCTCCTTTCGCAAAGATGACAATATATGACGAGGAATAGGCGAACTTGTTTACTGAATATTTAACTTAGTGTTTTAGCCGCATTTAGGTATTACTTATTCCAATCATACAGACCTTATTTCAAATGAGCTCTCTATTCCTCTTCAGCATTCTTTGCTTCATAATGCATTTACCCTTTCGAAGTTAATTAAACTTATTAAACATTTAAACAAAACAAACATCTTCCATCATAAAAAAGGCTCCAGGTTTCGATTTAATTAAGTCTAAATCTTCTGTCATCTTCCCAGAAAAGCTATTGTTTTTCTTACTTCTTTATAAAATTCAGTTCTAAGAACAACCTACTTTCCCATCCAATGGAAATTCACAGGAATTAAAATGACTACAATTTTCACTTACGCAGATGACATAGCCGCCATTCTTTTCCCACATATTGATCCTGTACAGTCCACCCGCATCTTGCAACACTACTTACCCTCTCTTGAGATTGATTTGTCAAATGAGGGATAAAAGTAAGTGTTCAAAAATGTCAAAATGTATAACCTGCACTCTACGACGAAACATCTGTCCACCTGTATACTTATATCAGAGTGCACTCCAGCAGAGTACGGAAAGACAGTATGATATTTTGGATCCAACATTGACAAGCAGTCGTTTGGTATCCGCGCACAAGACTGAAAAGACAAGAACTTAAAAAACGACATCACTTAATAGCACGGCTATTGACAAACGAACAAAATTGACATTAAATAACAAAATTCTAATATACAATGCATTTCTGAAACTATCTGAACTTCAGGACCCTAACTTTGGTAAAAAATTATTCACCGAATGCCTAATGCTCCGTAAAATTCCTGACAATCCCACCCGAGGCTTAAGCGGCGCGATAACCTCGGCAATGCCCGCTAGAGGTATCTGTTGCATGCAGTTACTTGGGAAGTAGCGACCCCACGGGTTACCACAGCTCAGTACTCCATGCACTTCGTCACAACAGTACACGATACATTTAAACTACATACTCTCTACACTTTACAGACAAGGACAAATACAGTACACAAACTAGGGTCTCTGTTCCTATTTAATTGGCCTAAGCCAAGGGAGAAGGAAGAGATTAGCTCAGTGGTAGCGCGCTGGGCTAGCAACGCGGAGGTTCCGGGTTCGAATTCAGCATACTGTCCTTAGATTTTCTCATCTCAGGAGCCTCTACAACTCACTGTCTTGAGCAGTGATGAGCAGCGTTGTCTGCAGCTAGAGAACACTGCTTGGAATCCGGCAGTGCTCTGAGAAGGCTCCGGGGGACACAATAGATCTTTCAGGTCGAAGTGCGATAATCTCCTACAACAATCTACAATCTAATATGGAACCTCAGAATTTCCCATCATAATTCGTTGTTGCAGGGACTTGGTAAAGAAAAAATAGGTAAAAAAGGAAAAAACATGTTTGGTCTGATCCCTTCTTTAGTCTCAGTGTTTTACTACCTGAGCCTGAGAAAATATATCTCTTAACTGAGAAAAATTTAAGTATATCTAATAAAGTAGAACAGTATGTTTGCGTTGCACGTATGTTCAAGACCCTATTTAAACATTTAAACTGCATTCACTCCACACTTTATAGACAAGGACAAACACAGTACACAAATTAGGGTGTCAGTTCCTAGTTAATTGGCGTAAGCCAAGGGAGAAGGAAGGGATCAGCTCGGTGGTTGCGCGCTGGACTAGCTATGCGGAGATCTCGGGTTCGAATCCAGTATGGTGCCCTTAGATTTTCTCTTCCTAGGAGCCTCTACAAGTCACTGTCGGTGATGGGCAGTGTTGCCTGTTGCTTGGAGACCAGCTGTGCATTGGAGAAGACTCCGGGGGGCACAATAGATCTTTCAGGTCGCAGTGCAATAATCCCCTACAACAATCTACAATCTATCCTCGGCGATGGAAATCAGTAATTAAATAATTTAGTAGGAAAGTCACCCCAGGTGATTATTCTTCTCATTTCTCCTTTCTCTTATTATTACTTGTTGCTCTTGCAGTTGTAAATTTCCAAAAAATGAATAAAAGAATCAAACTGAGCTATGAAAATCACATGAGAGAAAAGCTGCGGTGTTTTATCTTCTGTTTTTTCTATTTTTTACTTAGAAAGTACTCAGACTTGCTATTTAGAAATGTGAGATTCTTGAAGCAAGAAATTAAATCAATGTAATCTAAATCTTATCAACATCTTTGTGTTAGCAAATTATACTGAAAGTATTTTCCTCTCATCAAGTAATTCAAATAGATTAAAAGTAATGCCTATTTTTACCAGCATGCCAAATCAAACTGGTCAGTAACATATAGTATTTATATTCATACTTGTGATTACTTAGCATTAATATTTTTTTAACAAATATAAATGTAGCAGTTTTACGGGGTATCGAACTGGACACTTCCCAATTACAAGACCGTACTCACAACCACTCTAAGAAACCAATCTATATATGTAATCCTTGAAAGGTTAAATGTCCAGTCCGGTCATAAATTGACCAATATTTACCCTCCATTATTTTTCCAAATGAAACGGATGACATTATCTTTCTTGAGGGAAGGGAATAGCTAAGTGGATAGCGCACTGGATTCCCACGCGAAGGACCCGGGTTTGAGTCCAGCTGTGCTACCCTTAGGTTTTTTCTTCCTAGAAGCCTCTACAGCTCACTGCCCGGTGATGGAAAGTGGTGTCTGCAACGAAAGAACACTGCCCAGAGGCCGGCAGTGCACTGAGAAGTCTCCGGGCGCCATTGACCATAGATGTTGACGAGCCTTAAATTAAAAAAAAAAAAATAATAATAACTATCTTGACCGAGATAAAAAATACCGATTCAAGAAATTCTTCGTATCTTATCTACAAAATTTAGCTTTCTAGTCTACAATGCAAGGTTTACGTCTGCATAGACAAGTTGCGTGCGACGATAGATGAATTTTTATTCTAGAATGCTACCATTGGATAGGGGTTTCTACCCTAAATTAATGCAACGATAATATTTTTTGTACCAAGACCATTACATTGTTGCAAAATAATTTTTAAATTAATTTAAATGAAGTCCTTAACAAGATAAAAATATTAAGAGACAAGTCACAGTTATTTGCTGCAAATTTTGGCCATAAAAAAGCTTGTATTCCAACTTGGACTAATATAAATCGATTAATTCTCATTTAATTATTCTAGAAATTATTTACTATATTCAGATTATGGTTCTGGTCAGTGATACAGATGTTGGTTTACTAAAGCGAAGGCCCGATATATTTCATGATAAATAAACCGTCACGAACAGGTGACATGAAATGGCTGGTATGTTTTTTTCTGCCATAGGGAGTTTTTTTTTTCAATCAATGATTTTGGATTCAATAAATCATTAATTAATTTACCACTCTGAATTCTCTGATATATTTTCATTTTTTTTTTCCAGCTAACTTATCAAAGTTTTTAAAATTAAAATAAAATATATATTGTTGAGATATAAATTTCTCAAAAAAAACAAAAAAACAAACTGATCATGATGAAGAGATTGTATGCCTTCTCCATCTTGTAACATGCCATGAATTGTGGAGAAACCTTTGCTGAGTTTTCACTGTGTTTGGGCAGATGGTCTTTACCTTCAGACTCTCCCAAGTGACTACCTGCAAACTCGAAAGGTGGAAAAAGTAATAAATACTGCCTAGCAGTTTTCCCCTCTTTTATAAAATGGTACATATATCAGAGCTTGTGGCATGCTTCTTCACTTATCTTCTCACACTTTCCCTACACATCACCACTCCAATAAGTATTGTGCTATATTGCTCTTGGTGCTCCCTAGTATTTTTTTCTTCCTATAAATAACATTATTAGAATATTAAATTTTTGTTTCCTTATTTAATTTATATCAGTTATAAATTAGTTCAGATTTTAAGAGAAATTTCTATTAGAATATATTTTTCAATTTCATTGTGAATTTTAATTTATTATCTCTGCCGAGATACGTGGAAATTTTTATAAATAATTACCAAAGAATTCATATGTTTTGAAAAGAAAAATTTATATATTATTTATATTTTGAGAAATATGTTTAAATAAGCAGTAATGTAATGATTTCTTTCTTTCTTTCAATGTTTTCTAAATTCAGTCAGAGACGTTTTCCATAATAGCCTGCTTCTTTTGGTTGTCATCGACCGCTTTCGGGCGTTCGCCCATCATCAGTAAAACATTGTGAAAGGTATTTGGTGATGGTGTATTTGTGGTAGTTGGATGTGGCGTGAGCGGTTTAGTAAGTATATGTTTGAGAGAGTGAAGTATTAGAAATAATCAAGAGATCACAATGTTTTAAAATAGATATATTCTCTAAGTGAATTTAAATAGGTTTATAATATCACAGCGATTATGTATAAATCAATTATTTATCTAGATTAAATGCTAAACTCTTATGTTTTAACTTATAACTGGCACAGTCCTGATGCGTTCTCCTCGGTGTCTACAAAAAAACTCTCTTGAAGGAATGTCTTCTAATTGTTCGTTCAAATCCTCCCCTGTGAGATGAAGAGGTAGGACAATGCTATCAAGTTCATGAACTCTAAAAGGCAATAGTGTTCTTCTACCTGAGATGGCCTTTTGCAAGGGAATTGTCACATATTCTTGATATTTTTTATTTTTTTTTCAAATTAAATATATTTTTATGTTTCTTGCATCGATCACATTATCCCTCCCCTCCTTAAGAAATTTTTCGGCACGAAAAATTTGGGAGGTAATTCAGAGTTGTAGAGGCTTGAAGGTTATCCTCTGGTATGGCGAGAGGCGTAAGTGCAACCTCTGCAAGGTAGTCGTGTATAGTAGACTGCAGTCATTTTGTTCTGGAGCAAACGCTGCTTGAATGTGTGAGCGTTGTTCTGGTGATGGATCGTCTCTTCTCGAGCAAATGCTGTGATTGAGCATTACTCTGGTGATGGAACGTCTTCTTCTCGAGCGCACGCTGCTTGAGTGGGTGAACGTTACTCTGGCGGTAGGCTGATTGGCAAACACTGCTTGGCGAGTGTTGCTGATGAAGAAGTAACTGGCAAGGCGATTAATATCACAGCGATTATGTATAAATCAATTATTTATCTAGATTAAATTCTAAACTCTTATGTTTTAACTTATAACTGGCACAGTCCTGATGCGTTCTCCTCGGTGTCTACAAAAAAAAACTCTCTTGAAGGAATGTCTTTTAATTGTTCGTTCAAGTCCTGTGAGAAGAAGGGGTAGGACAATGCTATCAAGTTCATGAACTCTAAAAGACAATAGTGGTCTTCTATCTAAAATTTCCTTTTGCAAGGGAATTGCCACATATTGTTGATATTTTTTCAAATTAAATATATTTTTATGTTTCTTGCATCCATCACAAGTGCAATAAAATAGACTTGCACAGAGCAAATACATTTGATACACTGGTTGATACAGTTGATGCACATTTTTTAAATTCAATTCCACCACCACCACCCCCCCTCCACGGGTCTTTAGTTTTATTACACTTATTATTGGGTATTTTATTTTAACGTTTGAAATAAACAAATAAACCTGGCCAAGTTTTAGTGGCAAGAAGGGACTTACTATAGACTTCTTCCACTTAATAACCTTTCTCACGCTGATTTTGACTCTGGTCCCCAATTTACATATGTATCATTTGCATATGTGGGCATGCAGTCAGGCTCAGATTTCTTGCTGTCTCACTTGCCCTGAAATTCTGCCCAGCCATGCCTCCTGTACTCTAAGCCGCTTTCTTGTCTCTATCTGCCAAAAGCAAACCTACCTGCTGGGATCGGGTAGTTTGTCGCCATCTAATCTCTCTATACATTATCGTTTCCATCTGACCGAGTAGTTTGTCGCTATTTGTTCTATGATCGAAGTATTATCGCCATAATCCACTCTCTTCAACTTTATGTTAAAGTAGTTACATCAACACACAACACACACACTCACGGATTGACTAAAATAAAAGTATTAATAATGCAATTGGCACCCCTTGATATTGTTTGTTTGTTTTTTTATTTATTACATTTTCGCATATCTTGTGAGGAACGAACCACCGACTAGAAAAGGATATCAAGTGGCGGAGGATCTTACTGAGTCCCCAAATGTCACTACTATACTGCCAGCCTTGTTTGTTTATTTAATAAACACATTATTAATCATAATAATAATCCAACAACTCCTTCGTAACATATCTTATTTAAATTTAAAAACATTAAATGCAAAATTCAGACATTACATGTCTTATTTAAACATATTATCTTCAAAATATAAATATTTAAATTTTTTATAGGATTTCGTGTAGTGGTTATGAACATGGACTTGTAATTGGGAAGTCTCTAGCTCGATCCCGCGTATAACTGCTAAATTGATATTGCTCTGTAAAATGATATATAGGTGCTTTCGTCTCAGACGGAACCTGGAAAACAAGCATGTTGAATGGATAGCAAATAGATAAATTTCATTTACTCTTACTCGTATACGGTTTTCACTTCTTCTTTTTCTTTATACTTTACATTGACTATAATCTTTTCTTTGCGAACATGTATTATGATTCGGGTGTGAGATTGTATTAAATTAATCATCAATCATCAGTAGCTATTATACTGTCACTGTCAAGAGTTGTCAATAAAATATCAGGGACGTGAAGGCGAGGAAAGGATTGGAAAAGAGAACCCGATCCTAAATGGTGGTGAATATGGCAGAAAAAACCATCTCATCCCAGTCTGAGCGTAAGGGCATCACATAACGACCTCGTTCTTATACAACTTGCATAGACTAATGCTTTGTTTGTTGGCCATGGTAAGATGAATATCTATAATCTAACTTCCCTGAAATTAAGTATTGTGACTGTTGGACAAAAGAATTAAATATTAAACAAAGGCAGTATCTTTAGTGAACAGGTCTTATATTGCTTATTTCCACAACAATACTTAATTCTATTATTTGTACCTTAAACACCCACCAAACCTGCGCGTTGTTCTAAGGGCTCTCATTTTAATTTGCGCTTTATATCTCCGGAACTGTCAAAGATACAGTCATACAGTCTGATAAAGCTCAATTTAAAATGATTTAAATATTCTACCCTGTCATATAACTCCAATACATAACTCCAAAAAAAAAAAATCTGGTGTGAAACACTCACATACCTTTCCCCATGCCAGTTCTCAAAATTATAATTTGACAAATTATATAGTTTGTGTACCAAATTTAATGAAATTTGCGGAAAACTGAAAAACTGTTCAGTAAAAGCGCACTTCCGGTTAATTAATTTCCTTGAAACTCGGAATTTTGGACATCTATTTATTTTTAATTAATTTCGTTAGTTTGAATAGAATTGTAAAATCAACTATGACAGCACTTTAGAGAGAAACATAACCCACCCCTCCCTTAAAAGTGCCCTTAAATTAACTATCCCAGAGAAATGGTTTAAATAGAACTTATAGATCTTTGTATGTTTAGTTTATATATGGAATTTCAAGAAAATAGTCGGGGCTACTTTTGAGAAAATTGCGAAAAGGTAAAAAAATCATTAGTAAAGTGTTAATGTAAAGATCTTCCGGTTATCCGATTTTTTTCAAACTCAGAATTTCAACGTCATATTCAATTATAATTAACGTTTTTTAGATGACAGAATTGAAATACATAATAACTGAAATAGCACTTTAGAGGAAACCTAACACACCTCTCCCCCTTACGAGCCCTTAAATGAATTTTTCTAGAGAAATGTTTTAAATAAAAGTTGTATCTCCTTGTATGTGTAGTTGACGCGCTAAGTTTGAAGAAAATCGTCGGAGCTATTTTTGAGAAAAACTCAAAAATGTAAAAAAAACAACTAGTAAAGTGGGACTTCCGGTTGAGAAATTTTGAGAGATAACGTACAGTCAGATCCCAAGGTGGATACCTAAACGGATTATAAAGTTTCAATTTTCTATGGTTATTCGTTGTTGGGCTATGACTAACCATAGAATGTGTATGTGAACAGTCACATACACACACACACACACACACACACACACATATATATATATATATATATACATATATATAGACACATACTAGGAGTAAGAGAAAGTAAAATAAATATTTAAAAATTATTCTCGGGGGATAAGTTTTAATAAAGTTTCTAGAAGATACCGAAAATAATGTTTAACGCTGTAAAACCTATTATTTAATCAAAATTAGTGGGTTATGTTAACAACCAACCAAAATCAACATAAAATATGAAAGCCAAACATATACCGACTGCAGAGTGCATCGAAAGAGTATGCATCTCTCGGATACAAAGTGTTTTTGGACTTAGCCGTTGATCTTGTCTAATAGCATTTTGAAAAGTCGCTAGATATCGAGGCAGATTCAGGTATGCTTGCCTTTTTGGTTGCACTAAAATCGTCGTCTAGAGTTCTTCCTGGAATATTACTTTACCTGCAACGTGATTAAATGGCTCGTCCTATTTAGCCAATTAATAAGCTGAGATAAATTCGTTTTTCCTTTGATGAAACTTTGTTCTGCATAGATTCATTCAGTGATGATACAAAACATTTGATGATCCTATTCTTTTAAATACAAGCAGTTCATTTAATCTGTTAGAGGTTCATCCAGGCTTAAGAGGCTATGTAAGTAATAAGTTAATCAAGAGTTTCAACATGTCAACTCGCCATGCTCACTTGACGTATCCAAATAAAATAAATTGCGCAATATGAACTTACTTTGAATTTGGATTAGCGTAAACTCTATTTATATACGATTTGAGTTTGTATACGATTTTTAATAACTCTTTTGTGAAGAGATCCGAAGATTTATAATTATTAAAAGATTTGAAATTATTCGTCCATAGCGACAGGTTGGCTGGATTGAGAAGGTAATGAGACTGCTGTTTAAGAAACAACAGCTGTGCGGTTGATGCCTGCAAAAATGAAGATTCAAACGCTGGTCCTGGTGAAATTCCACAACAGAGGAGTATTTATTCCATTATAATTAAATTTGGAATAACTTGTGTTATTTCTAGCCTTCAGACTGCTCACCAATTTGTTACTTGTTACTGCAAGACCTGAAACTTGTTATGTTGGCTAACAAAAAATGTTTCTGACACGTACCACACTATGTATGAGGAAAGTTATAAGATTATAATATTATTTGTGTATATGTTACTTAATAACAAAAATGGAATCTTTGATCAAAACCTTATAAGCTCCCGGAAATATTCAACAAGTGTGGTGCGTGACAGAAATTTTTAAGTTCAAGTCAACTCTCTGAGTATAGATAACCTTTACTCAGACCAAAACTAGTCAGGAACAACATAAATAAGCGTACTACAAAGAACAAAAGCCTAGATGTTATCCAGCATTGCGGACCAATCTAAGTATTCAACAATAGGAACAGATATTTTGTGAATAAATATTGTTACATTTATTTTCTCCAAATGACAATAGGGTGGGAAGGTAACCAATGATTGATGCCTTTCCAGAATCTATCTCCAATCCATTTATAAAAGTAATTTATCGCAAACACATAAAGGAGAAGTTTCAATGAAATCAGTTTGATTATTCACTAAAATGGAAAAATAGAAACCTTTAATTCGAATATCCATCCAGACAATCAAGAGACATATTTCTATTTCAGCATATTGCTTCAATGCTTGAAAAGAGAAATACTGTAAAAGACATTTTGATAAAATGTTGTTTTTATGCTATGTAGATCTATCACAGTCAAAGTGAATGAAATATGTTCAACAAACAAACATTTGCTCGCGGCTTTTTTTGTTATTTTCGTGCATATGTACTGTATTATCTCCCCTTGGTTTTCAATCTTTTTACAGAGATTTTCATTGCTCTTTCTTTATACTACTCTCTCTGATATTTCCAAACAAATTGTTTATTATTTTTTGATATAATAAATTTTCTTGGATCTATTTTCATAGCTGCGACATTGCTATGTATTATGTCACTCCTTTTAAAATAGTATATTATTTTGATTATATTTCATGGAAGTGCTTATATATCGTAATAAATAT
>JAAEAF010013694.1:0-52177 GCA_011037195.1 Triatoma infestans
AATTGAAACTTAAGCGTACATACAACATCTATATGTAATTAATAAGGAATGGCCTTCTCACTGCTACATAACTCCACCATAAATAATTAAGCCCTTTCACGGCACAATATTTATACCATTAAAACTGTCGATGTCTTTTCTCATGTAAACACCACTTGCCACAATATCAGAATTGTTCAGTTTTCCACATCAATGTCATTAATTACTTATACAATTAATACGGCTGAAACGGAGCCCAGCTGGCCGTGGAAGGTTTAAAAAAAAATATATATATATATAGATAATGTGATGTGGTGAAGAAGTAAAATCAGTTAACTGTTTTGCTAGTAATAATTGTGTGTTCTGGTAAACTGTTAATTTGTGCATTTAAAATAAACATATTTATGTCGTGTTTTCTAAAGTGCTGTACATTATAAGTACTATAAAGAAAATAATATCTCTAACCCCTTCAGAAAGAGGACTCAAGCAAAGGTAATAATTTGTTGGTATTTGGTATTTTAAGTAATACTGACTAGATTTAAGTACGTAAGAGTTAAAACAAAGAAGTCAGAAGTACTTCTTAGTAGAATTAAGACGCAAACAGCAGAAATCCCACAGTTTATGATATTCATTTTGAAAATAACCCAACTGATGCAGCGGGACCGCCCAGTGTTCTGCGCCTACATCGAAAGGTTTCAAAGGCTAATATAAATTTTATGAAACTTTTGATGTTTATATAGAAACCCTCACAGTAATAACAACATAGTCTAACCTTCTTCATTAACATCACTAATTAATTAACTTTTAATTATCAATAGAGAACCATTATCACAGGAACAAAATTCACCCCTTCTTTAGCCTAACCTCCCTCTATATTCCTCTCCTGCACTTTTTACCACCAGCTCTCACTCTGCTCGTTACATCATTTTATACGTAATTCAATATAAAATGCAAAATATTTCAAAAAAATGGAAACATTTATATTAAGCATAACATATGGTTTAAGTGATGGATATAGTTGAAAAAAAAAAGCCTATAGCAAACGCTAGTGAGTGAGTGTCTATTCCTGACTTTTATAGCAGTTATTGCAGCCACAGTAGGCAGCTAATAAATTAAAAGAAGTTCGTATATTTAGCACTTCAAAGTCCCAAAAATTTTTACTCAAAACAATAATCACTAAATGTCATATTTTATATTTTAGGTAATTATTTAGTTTTATTTAAACATAAATGAAACTTTAATCACATTGCTAAACTAACTAATTATCTTAAAATGGACAATATCTTAAATTCTCTGAATTCACAGACAATAAATGAGAATCTTTTCACCTAGTCCTCCATCCATAGCAACATTTTTTTTGCTGGTTGGTTTTAAGTTACTTATGTGACATTTTATTTGGGTTTCCGTTTGGCTGTATAATCGATTCCATAAGCGGTTGGAAGTAAATATGTTCTATTTAGGAACAGTTACAGGATTCGCAAAGTACCAATTGCCTGATCGCGAACCAAGTACCTCAAATGCCTGAAGTACCTGGAGTAGTATCTTTTAATGAAGGAAGCTAGATGGAGATATTATTTATGGTTGATATCCTTTTTTTATATCATTGAGATAATATCTGTGTACAATGCTGTAAAATGTAAAAGATATGTTATGAATATATATGATAATGTATAATATTTGTTGGTGTTATTAAGTTAATATTGAGATCATTATTTCGAGAGATTCGGCGCTATTTCGGACATACAGGAGAAGGCATCGGAACGTAATTTGTATCACCACTGCGCGTATTATTTTTGTGCCATTAATTAATAATTGTAGTTGTTTCTGCAGGTGGAAACTATCAGAGATATTTTCCCTGATACCCTGTTTCTTTCTGTGGTTATCGACCGGTTTCGGGCGTTCGCCCATCATCAGGTTGCTTTTTGTTAAACTGTGGGATTTCTGCTGTTTGAGTCTTAATTCTACTAAGAAGTACTTCTACTACAGACTTCTTTGTTTTATCTCTTAAGTACTTAAATCTAGTCAGTACTACTTAAAATACCAAATACCAACAAATTATTACCTTTTCTTGAGTCCTCTTTCTGAAGGGGTTGGAGATATTATTTTCTTTATAGTACTTATAGTTAAAATGTACAGCACTTTAGAAAACAAGACATAAATATCTTTATTTTAAATGCACAAATTAATGCATTTAATTTGTCTACAATAACTGCTGCAATAACTGCTATAAAAGTCAGGAATAGACACTCACTCATTAGCGTTTGCTATAGGTTTTTTTTTCAACTATATCCATTACTTAAACCATATGTTATGCTTAATATAACTGTTTCTATTTTTTTGAAATATTTTGGATTTTATATTGAATTACGTATAAAATGATGTAACGAGCAGAGAGAGTGCGGGTGGTAAAAAGTGCAGGAGAGGAATATAGAGGGAGGTTAGGCTAAAGAAGGGGTGAATTTTGTTCCTGTGATAATGGTTCTCTATTGATAATTAAAAGTTAATTATTAGTGACGTTAATGAAGAAGGTTAGACTATGTTATTATTACTGTGAGGGTTTATATATAAACATCATAAGTTTCTTAAAATTTATATTAGCCTTTGAAACCTTTCGATTAGGCGCAGAACAGTGGGCGGTCCCGCTGCTTCAGTTGGGTTATTTTCAAAATGAATATCATAAACTGTGGGGTTTCTGCTGTTTGCGTCTTAATTCTACTAAGAAGTACTTCTGACTTCTTTGTTTTATCTCTTAAGTACTTAAATCTAGTCAGTACTACTTAAAATACCAAATACCAACAAATTATTACCTTTGCTTGAGTCCTCTTTCTGAAGGGGTTGGAGATATTATTTTCTTTATAGTACTTATAATGTAGAGCACTTTAGAAAACACGACATAAATATCTTTGTTTTAAATGCACAAATTAATAGTTTACCAGAACACACAACTATTACTAGCAAAACAGTCAATAGATTTTATTTCTTCACACATGACATTATCTATATATATATATATTTTTTTTTTGAAACCTTCTACGGCCAGCTGGACTCCGTTTCAGCCGTATTAATTGTATAATTAATTAATGACATTGATGAGGAAAACTGAACAATTCTGATATTGTGGCAAGTGGTGTTTACATAAGAAAAGACATTGACAGTTTTAATTGTATAAATATTGTGCCGTGCAAGGGCTTAATTAATTATGGTGGAGTTATGTAGCAGTGGGAAGGCCATTCCTTATTAACTACATATAGATGTTGTATGTACGCTTAAGTTTCAATTAAGACGCCTATTGCCCTTCCTATTAAGAGTCCAGGTGAGCGGC
This sequence comes from Triatoma infestans, assembly GCA_011037195.1. Classification (NCBI taxonomy): domain Eukaryota; kingdom Metazoa; phylum Arthropoda; class Insecta; order Hemiptera; family Reduviidae; genus Triatoma; species Triatoma infestans. The sequence continues at coordinate 3,302 of JAAEAF010013694.1, forward strand.
GAACTTCTGGCTGGTTAAGGTGGGGATCGGGACCTGACAATCGCCCTTGAGGACAAAGCATTGGCCTTACACCTAACTAACCAGGTAAATGTACCCTATTTATTTACATTTATTGGCTTTAATTGATGCTAGTATCGGTCTTTCCTCATAAGAGACGTGGGCAACAAATTTAAACAGTTTATTCTCTTGTTAGCACTATCAGCAACCATATCACTTTCAATAATATAATCTTAATAAAATAACTTGTTTTTTTTTGAAACCTTCTACGGCCAGCTGGACTCCGTTTCAGCCGTATTAATTGTATAATTAATTAATGACATTGATGAGGAAAACTGAACAATTCTGATATTGTGGCAAGTGGTGTTTACATAAGAAAAGACATTGACAGTTTTAATTGTATAAATATTGTGCCGTGCAAGGGCACGGAAATAACACAAAAAGCTTATTTTATAGATTTATTTAAGGGAACCTTCGCCCCCGCACCACTTTTACCTTGTCACCTACGTATTCCGGGGGGGGGGGCTCCGCCCCTAGCCGCCCACTGTCATAACTGCTGCACATTTCAGAGAAAAAAAATAATCCCATGTCGGTCCAAGTCGTAAACGCTCGGGATCACTTTTCTGTATAGATTCGACTTATTCCTTCCTACACAAACTTTTTTATGTAGTTGTACAACTGAAAAATTACCTTCATGATTACGGGCACTTTCCTATTTGCAAACTCCAAACTTTCACCTCACAAACTATACACATCCTTTCAAAAGTAATCATACTTCGTTTATTACTTCCCGATCCGCCTAATTCCTTAAATTAAAAAAAATTAGAGATTCAAAATAGATATAGATCCATCTCATCAATTGTACGAGAACGAACGCTAATCCGCCTCAATGCCAACTTAACTAGTACAGACTACTTATAACTAATGTATTTTCTTACATTCACAACAAATCCTTAACTTGTAATTAATTATATACAAAAATAAATACATCTCAAACATATGGTTTACACATACTACAGTAAATTGAAATCACTTTTTAAATAAGGTAATACTTTTTTGTTATTTCAGAATCACTGGTTAAAAGATAAATAGTAATAAAACAAAAATTTTCAAATAATTGAAAATTTCTAATACTCTTAATATTCAAATCCATGACCAAAAAAAAAGTTGTATATCTTCGACACAATAACTTCTTAATTTCATAGCCGTGCAAACTCATATTACTGTGGTCAAATCCATTCATACTGCTACTTGAATTAAGATGAATAAGCTAGTCGTGTTCGAATATAACTGTTTCTGAATAGAGTGTTCGTCATTACCATGGCAACCGGGCGGGCAGTTTATTTTGAAGATAGCTTTTCAGCAAAATTCTCTCTCCCTGTTAGAATAATGGTGACGGCCCTTTGTATTTGCCGTAAGTTCCCACGCCTAGACCTTTTTACTTCTCTCAGTAGTGAAACTTGTCTCCCTTTTTATTTGCATCTGTTTTGGTGAATGAGTATTAATTACTTCACGCTTTTGTTAACGGAGACTTCTGTAATTAACGTCTGTTTAAATTATACATCACCGTTTCTGTTTAGCTGTTAGATAATTTGCCACGACTGATGTACCTTCGCTTCTGCTAAATCCAGTTACATTCATTTCTTTTTAACAAATACTTTTACACGCATTATTTAGCTAAAATTTTAGCTTCGATCACTCTCTAGTATCTGCGCTTTTCATCTAATTAAATAGAAAGTTAATTTAATATTAATATTATGATCCATTTTATTCATTCATTTAAATTTCTTTTTATCGCATCTGGTTTCATTTATCTTCGCCTGTTTGAGTTCACAATTCGAATTCTAACAGAAATCAAAGTGAGCCTAGCAGTTTCTAAAAATAAGGATGTATAATCGATTCCATAAACGATTCCGATAAATATACATTACCAGAATTAGAATTCTTTAGAAAGGCAGTTGATTATAGAAAAAATAGCTGTGCTGTTAATGAATTGATTACGATAATACATTTACGACTGTACTGAGAAAGTTTCCAGAAAAGAAAAAGTATTTGGAAGAATTATTTCCCAATAATTCCCAAATATTGTAATTAGTTTAGATTTTCCCAAACGCAATCAGTTTACCACTTGAAATCAGGTTACCTCAATAGGTAAACCTTATTTATTGGAAATTTTATAAATAATTATTTTCTTTTTTACGAATAAAAAGAAGCGTCATTGATGTTTTTTAAACTGTATCCAACCAATACAGATGACGGAGCATTTAGTGATGTAATGTTGTGCCTATTATTGGCTAATTTATGTTACATTTCCATGAAATGAATTTGTTATGCAAGATATAGGAATTTGAAATTCTGGATGAGTCTATTCAATAATACCTGAATAATCCGGCGCTTTAATGAATAGTGCAATGTAATAATTTACATTTGAAAATATAGCTCTGTTATATTCGTTGAAATTACGAATATCCATTACATATAAATAAATATTATTGTAACATACAATTCGTACAACAAATATAAAACAATTATAGCAATAATTAAAACATAATAATAATGATAAAATAATAATTGTCCAATAAAGAAGGTTGTTTAGAGTATAACAAGCTAGTGAGCTCTGCTTGTTTCTTTTTAATATGACCCTCCACCCCCTTTTCAGAGTGGCTGATAGTAGTGGAAAAGTGCTGATACAGTGATAAAGGGTGGCTTATTAATTACCTCACCCCTACTACTCTATATAAAATAATAAACATCCTACATTCATAGGGTAATTAATAATAGAATACATTAATTAATTTTAAATACTTCGTAATTAAAATTACTTGCAGAATGTGAAGCAATTGGATGAAAATTTGTGTTTATTACTTTTAGTAAGAGGAAGTATTGTAATCGTGTCAAATTTTCGATATCAAGTTTACACCGGAAATGTCCGTTTTGAGGTCGCCTAAATCCAAAAACGTGGTTTTTAAGAAAATGATCTGTGGGCGAGTTATATTATTTATTATAGAAAAACCTTTTTTAAAAAAGACAAGTTTATTTGGTACAAATAACAATTAGCACAATGTACGAGGCATGTCCAGTATACTGAGGCTCTCACGGTCGGAGGGTTTCAGTTTTCGACATGTTGGCTACACTCTCGTGTAGCCTGATCCCTCCCCTCCGCAACGAGACCGGTTCGAGGTCCGTACGTTGAGAACCGTCGACGCGACAATACGTTTCGTGAAAAATGTCAATCCAATTTCCCGCAAAGTGTGAAATACAAGAGTATTTGCAAGAGTTTTTGAGACACTACAAACTCCATGAAGATGAATTTCCCCGCTCCATCATTACTGTAGATAAAACTTGGGTTGCACACTACACACCTGAAACCAAAAGGCAGTCTTAACAGTGGCGTCACACCTCATCACCCTCCGCCAAAAAGTTCAAAACCACAATTTCAGCCAAGAAAATCATGGCATCCGTGTTTTGGGACTGTCAAGGCATAATTTTGATTGAATATATGCCTCAAGGGGAGACCATCAACTCTGCAAGATACTGTGAGACCCTAAAAAAATTGCGGAGGGCGATTCAGAACAAAAGGAGAGGCATGCTGACAAAGGGAGTCTGCCTGCTGCACGACAATGCCAGACCACACACGGCCAACGCCACGAAGGAATTGCTTGCCTCGTGCATCCCGCGCATTCCCCTGGCCTAGCACCTTCAGATTACTATCTCTTTACCTCCCTGAAGCTGCACATGTGTGGAAAAAGGTTTTCAACCGACGAAGAGGTGAAGGGGGAGGTGGTGGAATGGACGAAGCGGTTGGCGGGAAACTCCTTCGAGGAAGGCATCAAAAAATTAATACCCCGGTTCACCACCTGCATTGAGAGGAATGGTGACTAGTCGAAAATTAGCTTACATATGTACTAATGTAACCAGGTAATTTTTTTGTTAAAATAAAAATTTTTGTAACCTACAAAAATTCAATACACTTACTTACTGGACATGCCTCGTACAATAATTGACAGTTGTGTGAGAATCTCTTTCTATTAATATGTCACATGTATATATATATATATATATATAATAAATGAGAATGCGTAGGCGCGTATCTACTGGCTGGAGTAACCTGAGATAAAAGTATGATGCGATCTATGTAACTTGTGCGTATGTATGCATGTAGTACGAGAACAGCATACCTCAAACATGGATAATCGTAGAAAATTCAAACTTGATATTGTGTTTAGGTATCACCATAGGATCCGACAGTAGGTCAGCGGTCAAAATTCTTCCACCGGAAGTACCAGTTTAATAAATGTTTCTTTCTTGCGATTTTCTCAAAAAAGATTCCCATAATTTTATTTAAACTTTCGTATATTAACTAGACATATAAAGAGCTACAACTTTTATTTGAAATATTTTTTTGGGAATATTGATTTGAGGGTACTTTATTGGGGTGGGGTGGGATTAGGGTTTCCACTAAAGTGGTAGTTCAGTTTATTACACAATTCTATCAACTAAATAATATTAATTAGAATTAAATATTTTGTTGAAATTCCATGTTTCAAGAAAATTAGTCAACTAGAAGTGTGTTATTACTGAAGTTTATTAATTTTCTCCATAAAAACACTGACGAATTTCATTAAAGTTTGTCAATTATAATTTTGGAAACTAGAGTAAGACAAAGTTGTGTGAGTGTTTCATACCATTTTTTTTTTTTTTTTTTTTTTTTTTTTTTTTTTTAATGAAATATCGATCTCATGCATTAATATATAATTTCTCAAATTAAATTAGTATCTAAGTTAACAGTATAGTCATTTTTTCAGCTAATTCATTTCAGTCTTATGATTTTTTTTTTCAGCGATTTGTTGATTACAAAGAATTACTTTTTTCATTAACGCTTGCCTGATACACATATAAGCGATACATGACGATTAGTGGTTCCTCTGGAACTTGTATCAAGGGAATGGGTCACATTCATCAGCACACTTGAGTAATATATGGAGAATTCAAACTTCGGGATATAAATTTCCCATATTTCTGTGTACGATTCCTCTTATGAGAGAGAAATACTGACTGACAGCCCACTGAGAAAGTTGAATGCTTGGCGTAGCGGGTTTTATCCCTCTACTCGTGTACCCTATCGTATTTTTCCAATAACCTCCAGTACATTCCCTACTAACGGACATTTTATTTTCTTCAATATACTACAGCCTTATTTTTATTTATGCAACAAAATAAGGTTTATATACAGTCACAGCCAGATTGATATTATTGATATTTTCTTTGTAAATAAATTCTTCAGAAATCAAGGACACTTGAGAAATAAGCGGAAATCTTTTCTTTTTAAAAGGTAATTTCATATCTAAATATCTCTCTTCATAATAATCTTTATGAATATTGAAAAACTGAAAACAAAAATGGAAATATATGCAAAAAATTATGCAAAATTATAACGAAAACTGTGAATTGTATGAAACAGGTTAGGGGAGTATCATTGCTCTTTATAAAAGCAACACGTGACTCTAATCAGATTAAATTTTTTTTTTTTACTTTCTCTTACACCTACTAAGTGGAAATATTGTAATCGTGTCAAATTTTCTATATCGAGTTTTCACCGGAAATATCCATTTTGAGGTCCCTTGCGTCCAAGAAAGTGGTATTTAGTAAATGGTGTGCGCGTGTGTGTGTGCGTGCGTGTGTGTGTGTGCATAGATCAAAAACGAAAAACCGCAGAAAGTTGAAACGATATTCCGTTTAGGTATCACCCATGAGATCTGACAGTACGTTACCAGTCAAAATTTATCAACCGGAAGTACCACTTTACTAGTTTTTTTTTATTGCTTTTTTGCGTTTTTCTCAAAGATTTATTCAAACTTGATATATCAACTACACATACAACGAGCTACAAAAAATCGGATAACCGGAAGTGCGTTTACTTTACCACTTTACTAAATGATTTTTACAATTTTTTTTTGCAATTTTCGCAAAAATGGCACCGATGATTTTCTTGAAACTTCGTACATAAACTAAACATACAAAGATCTACGATTTTTATTTACAACATTTCTCTGGGAAAATTCATTTAAGGGCACTTTTAGGGGAGGGGAGGGGTTATGTTTTCTAAAGTGCTATCACAGTTGATTACACAATCCTATCATCCTAAGAAAATTAATTAGAAATAAATAGATGGCCAAAAATCCGAGTTTCAAGGAAATTAGTAAACCGGAAGTGCGCTTCCTGTTTAAAGACTGAACAGTTATTTCAGTATTCGAGGAATTTCATTAAATTTGGTACACAATCTATAAGATTTGTCAATTATAATTTTAAGAACTGGAGTAAGAGAAAGTTATGTGAGTGTTTCACATCAGATTTTTTTTTTTTTCTAAGATAGAAAATATCGCAAATACCAAAAACTCTGTTGAATTTTGAATAATACTTCTGAAGATATTAAAATAAAAATATTTCAGAACGTCCCTTTCCGCTGTGCGAATAGTTGAAATTTTTTTCAGAGCTGTTGTATATTAAAACAACTGTTGATATTACATTTCGTAAGATTACAAATTCTGAATTAGAATTATAGTATTACTTTAAAAAAAAGTGAAAATTTTTTGAGAATGTATAAAAGAAATAAAGCTCCAGGATCCCCCTTTTTGACTTATGAATTTTACTGCTATCAGTTGCCTGCCTGGAATCTTTATTTTTTATTGAATCTTTGCAATATAGTATTAAATCAAGGTATTGTTCCATAAGGTTGGACAGTTATACATAATAAAATTACTTTCAGAACAGGAGATCCTATGAATAGACCTCTACAATATTTTCCAATATTCTTTCCCAGAGGTGACATAATAAGGCACTTATATCGGAAAAACAATGCGGTTTTAGATGCAAAAAATTAGTGTTTTTATATTCTTTACAATTATATTCAAACATGATTTTATATTTTACTAATACACAAGAAGCAATTTATTAGATAAAATCTAACTCACTAGTGATGTGGTAAAGATGAAGTATAGTAGGACCAGTCATACTGTTTCGTTTTTTTTTAATTTAAGAAGCGTCAATATCTATGATCATTGGTGCCTGGAGTCTTCTCAGTGCACTGCCGCCCTCCGGACAATTTTCTCTCGCCACAGATAACACTGTCAGCACCGGAGAGTGAGCTATAGAAGCTCCTAGGAAGAGAAAATGTAAGAAGCCTCTACATCATCCAGGTTTTAATATCCAAATTATTGCTGATTATAATAGATGTGTTAGGTGGAGAAGAATTCATCTGGTTGATGAAATAAGAAGATTGGGTTTACACTGGTTAACTATTTATAATAATAAAGAGACACAGTCTGCATGGACTTTACTGTAGAGAATGGTTAAGGTAGGGTGGTAAGAAAATGACACGAAGTGACTGGCGAGAGATGAACTGTATTGAACTGTCCTCCCATGGACTTCTCCCGTAGAAACGGTATTTATACCGTTTCTCTCACTCCAGTCCGAGAGTGTGGCTGGGTTTGTTTCTCTTCTTTTACTCTCTTGGATTGCTGTAACACTGATTTTAATAAGAGAAATTTTAATTTTATCTTATTAAAGTGGTGTTTAGTAGCCAGAAGTACATTTTAAAAAACCTTGTTTGAACTGCTTCTACCTGGTTGGCCTATCTTCTTTCTTTCCTTTATATCGGCGTTTCCCTCTATTGGGTTAACGTTAGGAATTATTTCTCTCCATAATTCCTTGTCTGACCAGTCTCCATGACGCAATCCCCTGGCTGTCATTTTCTCACCCCTTGGCGGCTGGTTTTCCCCGCTTTCTTCTTTGTGGGGAGTACAATTTTCGAACTTTTTTACGCCATTTTCCAGGAACCTTCCGCCTAAGATGTCCATAACTCAGCAGTTTTTTCCTCACGATCTCTCTCCCACTAATTCCTCTATTGTAACGCCCGATTTCGATGGAAAGGAAAGAATTACAAAATAATTAGAATTTAAATAGAAAGATGGTATCGACCCGCCTCTAGTAGATCGATGTGAAATCAACAGTTAGTGGTGTTATCAAGTACTGCGCCCTTGAGGCCCTGTATGTAACTATCCTTCCCTCTGAAGACGAAGCGTCCCTTGTCGGCCATTGCTGAGCTGAACTTGTAATAGTGTAGACTGCCGTATAACGAAATAAGTTAATAAGAGTTGTGGAAGGTGTATTTCACTATTTGACGAAATTGTAGTTGCAGCAGTAACGTATTCATTTCCTGTGGGAGATATTTAGAAGTAGCTTTCGTACCAGTAAGTGGTTTCCAGAATAATTTAAGTTAGGGTTGAGGTAAGACCTCATGGTAATTAGCGTACCAATTTAGTTTCAGGTACCGTTCAGGAACAGTTTCATATTCAGACTTAAGTTCAAATTCAGATTCAGCCTAGCTTCAGATAACGCCCAGTTTTAGATACAAATTCAGATATAGTTCCAGATCCACATTTAGTTCCAGCCAGTATTGCGTCAGAGAATATAATCTCCATTACGTCTCTCTCTTCTCTCGAACCTCTGGACATTCTCTAAAGAGAAGCTATTCACGCACATATGTACCAGTTTGGTAACGCTACAGCTTATTAGTAATTAACGGATAGTATGTTTAGGAGTATATTTAGACGCACAAAGAGTATCGCGAATATTTTAAGTATGCATGAATAATTAATAATTTCCGGTGTATAAGACACTTTTGAGTTTGTATCGAGTCAAGTCGTAAATATATATGTAGATATTTGTAAGTTAAGTGATAATAATGATTAGTACCTCTATGTATGTAAGTTTCCTATTAGTAAGTGTTTCTTTCTTTGTAAGTTTTATATATATGTAATTATAGTAATAATTTTGGTTTGTGGATACTGTATTATTATATTCATATACCGATCACGTTATAGTAGTTTTTTGTTTTGTAAAGGAAATTTTGGTACACTATATTCATTTCCCCACCGTTTAACGTCGCTTCCTACCCGATCAGATCTGGTCTATCTTACATATTGTCGCCAGAAAACCTTCAAAAACAGCCGTTGTGATATGGTCCAGGTCTCGGCCTCATGAGTAAGAATTCCCTCCACGATGGAGTAAATTATCCTCTTTTTATTATTTTTTGATAACAGATCAAATGGAGTTTTTTTGTGCGTTTGCGCGCCTGCTGACTTCTTATACCTATTTTTTCTGACAATGACCCCCAAGTAGTTGAAACTGCTGCGTTTTTACTGGAGTAAGAGAAAATAAGCTTAATTTTCTTGAAAATAGCTCGATTTTTTTTTTTAGATTTTGCATACTAACTACGCACATTAAGGGCCATCAATTTTACTTGAAACTTTTCAAAAAATTTATCAGCAAAATTTTAGTTTGGTGGTTTTAGTAGGGAATCTATGATTTTAGTCTTAACTCTAAAAGACATTTCAAGTTTTGTTGAGGATTGTTAAAGCTAATGGCTGTATTTCTACAATATTGGAACATTCAGATTACATGTCTTAAGAAGTAGGGAATAAAATATAAGGGGTAATTTTATTATGTAATTTTAATAGGCAAAATTTTAATAAAATTTTAAGATAGAAACAAAATTGTCAATTTGAATTGTTAAATTGCATTAAAGAAAAAAAGATCTAAAATAAAAGACATTGTTTCTGGCTAAAATAAAATTTTGAACGTAAATAAATAAAAAGAAAATATCAGAGTAATATAAAGGTATGTATTCAAAATTCATTGTTATATTTGCAAATAGTATTGAACCTTTACTTAAAGCTGCCCTAGTTTTATTGTAGTAGAAGCTTTCATAACTTTCTGTTTAACTTTAGTTTCCCTGAGAAGCTTTCATCATTTGTACTGTGATGAAAGATATTGACAGCTCCGGTTAGCCGCAGGATATTACCACAAAAGTGTAAGCTTTTCGTAACTCAAACTTTAATTCCAAAAGAAATGTATAAAGTAAAAGTTATTAGAAACATTTTTCAAGTTGTTTACAGTTTGATTTATTTTTATTAAATTAATAAATAAATATAATCAATAGAATTTTTAGAAGTTTCAGCAGATTATATTATATTTTATAGAAAGCATAACATATTTTCATGTTTCGAAATAGAAACAAAGTCTAGTAGGGAAGATTCAAACGACTTTCTGTTGCTGTAATCAATACAATAATTATAAAATTGACAGATTGTCTTCGAATCAGGATATATTTAGTTAGCCGTAACATGAATACAGACATTTCTTTGTTAGGGAAAGCATGTACGAGTATCTACCTAAGACGAAGGCAGGTAATTAGATTGGATTCTGTGCAGATTAGCCAGCCAGTCAACCTTTATGGGCTTTTTGTGGCATCATAATTCAAGTATTCTTTTCAGTTCTGTGTGTGTAATTAGACTTGAGGGGACTGGATAGAAACACATGGTTAAAGCTTGAAGACTTCAGTTTTTTTTCCCGAAGAGGCGAACTCTCAACTATACAGGTCCCTTATACTGACGCAATACATGCAGTGCTATTTCCACGCCTTCCTGAGAAAACCTGCACAAAATATCTGTTATCAGGCCGTGTTGTTCTTAAGTCCTACAGTGGCCAGGAGAAAGCCTGGAGTTACCCATATGGTCGCACAGTCTTGTTAGAAGAGTAATTCTGTCAAAGCCTGGACGAATAGGTATTAATAACTTCCCAGAGGCCTGTTATCCACCCACCATTCTTATGCTAGACTGTGCACCCATACTTTTATGGGCTGCATCCTTTGCGCATCTTTGCAATACCATAGAAGAGTTTATATCCCAAATTACCCAATAAGTGTTTCTATATTATCCTTCTGGGCAAGACGATTTTCGCCTCGTATCCTTTAAACTCTGAATGCCCGGATACCCAGACCAAAAAAATAACTTTTTTGAATGTTAATTTTAATGGGGATGCCTAAGCAAAGATGCACGCAGTCTTGAATTGACATAGTAGGAACTAATGGCTCGTAGGAACTAACGATTCTGGGATTATCTATCCCCCATCTTATTATCTCAACAGGGCTGACAATTATTGCGACAAGCAATGTCCAAAAAAACTATGGCTAGCTTACTCCTACTCCCCGGTTTTCATACCATTTTCTATCCTGGAGCCGTCCTCATAGAATCGCCTAATATTGGGTTACATGTTCCTAAGTACCTTTGTTCCAATTTTGACTGGCTTGTCAAAGCTGTATTGACAAGTAATTATATCGTATGGCAGTCCAAAAATTGTATTTATCTCTAACTCATCCACAGTTTTGGATATGCTTTACTATGTCTAGAACAGATGGGAGCATATCACTTCTTTAAAGTAACTGCTACTTCTCTAGCTATGCCAAATTTTCATAGAAAAAAGCTTCCAATAAACGTGGAAAGACAGTTATGTGTTTAAATAATGTACGAAGCTTCGAGAATATCGTTTAAAGTTGAAACAAACTTAATAAACTATTCAACAAAGACGCTATTCCGGTTGATGTAATGTATTTTTTTTTTTTAATCTATACCCGCTTGCAATAATGATTTAAAATCATCTAAAGTACTCTAAATGAACTATTTTGAGTTTCATATTATAGATCCAATGGCAACATTTCAAGTTAATTAAACAAATAAGACGTAATTAAAATGGAATAAACAATGACATCTTTAATTAGTAATAATTAATCTTTCTAGATTAATTATTAATTGTGTTTTACTAATGAATGACTTTAAAATTAATGATTATCTCAAAATTTACAAGATTAAGTTATCTAACAAATAGACATCATTAAATGAAGCCTGCATCTATATTATACTGTATGTAGGATATTATAGGGATGAGATTGTAAAGTTATTGTGAGATTTAGACCACCTGCAACTCTAGCGCTGGCTTTTCTTTATACTTTAAATTTTACTATACGATAAACATTACTTTTTACCATATTCATCATATGTACATTTTATGCACTGGAGAAACGTATTTTTTACTCACTAATTCTTACGACATAGCAGTTAATTTGAGTGGGCCCATATGGAAGCATTTAAGGCAGCAACTCTACCAATCCTCAACAAAATTTTAAATGCCAGCTTAGAATTAAGACTAACAACATAGATCTCCAAAAAAACCACCAAAATCCATTTTTCCAGAGTTCTTTGCAAATAAAAATTATGGGTTATTTTCTTTAATTTAAGGCGCGTCAACATCTGTGATCATTGGCGCCCCGAGCTTTGTCAGTGCACTGCCGGCCTCCGCACAGAGTATTCTCGTTACAGGCAACACTGTCCATACTGGACAGTGAGCTGTATAGGCTCCTAGGAAGAAAAAAATCTATGGGAAGCACAGCTGGACTCTACGCGGGATCTCCGCATGAGTGACAAGCACACTCACTATCACTGAGCTAATCCCTTCCCTATAGATCTTTTTTTTCAAGCGCGTCTTTATGTTTAGAATAATGTTTCTTAAGCCTTGTTTACGTAGTGTGAGCTAACGTGCGAGTTCGAGTGGTCAGTTACTGTTGTACAAATACTGTCATTGTGTGAAGATATCAGATAAGTACCTGTTTATAACTGGCATGCCAGTTCTTGTCAGGTCAGTTGCTCGCACGATGCTCGTATCGTTTGTACAAAAAGTCAGTTACTCGTTAGCCAGCGGTGAGTCATTTTTACGTTTTTGTATTCATGTTTGCGATTGACGTGCTCTTAATACATCGGACATGGTCTTTACAAGATAATGTTAAGTTCATGTATCTTTTATCAAGTACAAGAAAATTTATGGAATACATTTCTTTTTTGTAGCCAATTTCTTATCCGTACCGTTTTATTTTTTCGTTTGTGCAATTTGTCTATTTCAGCATACAGTAATACAGTATTACAGTAAAAGAAATGTATTACTGTTCGTTTTATAGACGTTCTCGTTTCCTCGACATTTTTTACCCAGCAGTATGCGCAGTAAAATAATCAATTCGCAAAGCGCCTCACATGCAACTGGCAGCTACTTGTCTCAATGTAAACAGTCGAGCGTACCACTACTGGCCATTATTTCATGCAGGCTAGGACACTAACTACAAAGCAAGATAGCTTCTCACTATTGTGTAAACAATCCATTACTTAGCATATTTAAAGAATATCGTTAGAGCTGTTTACGAGAAAATCCCCAAAAAAAAGTACATAAAATTAATCCGTCAAGTCGCATTACGGTTAACCAATTTTCTTTAAACTTAGTTGAAAATTTAGCAATACACTTTAATGGGCCTTTTATATTATGTACCGGAGTGTTATTATGTAATGGACTTTAATATTATCTCTTTATATTGTTACTGATTTTGTTTATTTATTTCACTAGTTTTATATTATGACTTTCTTTTATGTTGTTATTTTTAATTACTAAGGTGTAATAAAAGTCTTATGTTTTTGGCTATTTTACTTTAATGGGTATTAAAAAAAAAGAAGGCCAGTTTATACTTCAAAGTACAATCCATTCGTTTTAATCACTTTAGCCCAGTTTTGTGCCAGTAATTCAATTCCTCTTTGGTAACGTAAATGTTCTTTTGAGGCATGAATTCAATACAAGCAGCTTTCATCTCCTCTCGCATAGAAAATTTTTTACCCCGCAAAAAATGAGTCATAGATCGGAATAATTGGTCTGAAAAGAGCGAGGTCTGGGCTAAAAGAAATGTTTTGAGGCAGTCTGACGCGAAGTGTATGGTCTTGCATTATCTTGATGCAGAAAAATTTTTCTTCTGTTAACTTAAGAGTGGTGGTACTTTTTTGCCAAAACCTACGCAATTTAGCTGAACAGAGTTCAGATGTAATAGCTCGCCCATCGGGAATCAACTCGAAATGTACCACTCTTTCAAAATTCCACCATATGCAGAGAATTATCTTTTTCGCAAACCTTTTCCTTCGCGGTAAGGAACAGCAGACTGGCCAGGTTTAACCTATTGTTTTTGCGTGTTTGGGTTGTTAAAGTATACCCACTTTTCATCGCTAGTGACAATTCGCTTTATAAATTGAAAATCACTTGGATTTTTAGGGGAGTTTGACACACTTCAATTCTATGTGCTTTTTCTGTGGTGAATATTCGTGGTGGATAGTCCTACAGCTTTTAGTATCATTCCGATGTAATGGAAGTGCCTGTATATGGTAGAATAATACCCTTCTAACTCGCCTGATAGTTTTCTAGTGCTTGTTCAAAGATCAGCTTCTACAGCTTCTCTTAATACAGTTATGTCGAGGGACGACGGACGACGGGACCTTGCCTTAATTTGAAGGCTCATATCTCCTTCCCTGAAATTTGTAAACTAATATTGTGCTGCATGAATATTGTCAAAGTATTGGCCTCCTCAACTTTAAAAATTTTTCAAGCTGTAGCTATCGCTATAAAACCTTTTTTTAAATAACGCTTCAATATCGCCCGAATTTCCAAAATTAATTCATTCATTTTATAAGGTATTGAATCAACTCCTACGGTCAAAATTCGCATACATATTGCTACATACTGAAAACTGTGTGTCGAGTAATCAGTATTAAGTGACCAAATTACAATATCAACACTCTGTTTATATAAACAGTTCATACAACTAAATGAAAAGTTTTCGAACCGAAGGTTTCCTTAATTTAACTGTAACGGTAGCATGATGTGATTTAGGTTGATGAATGTTGAAAAAGACGCATACATACACACACAAACTAACACAGTTTTAACACAATTTAAGTTTTACCGATCACTAGTTAACCTTGTCTACACTCGTAGAGTATTGTAGTGAAGATTAAGATAGAAGAAAAAGGTGAAGTCGCTTCTAGAGTAATTGGGCTCATTAGAACTCTTGCTCTTGTTCTTTTGGTGGGTGAATTAGCGTGGTTAGAGCTTAATGAACCTTTCAAGAAAAATGTTGAGACTTGTTAACTCTTTAAATCGTCAAAGTTGATCTTGCGACTAAATTTCGCTCTTTAAAGATTATCTGGCGACTGATTGGTTAGGCTTTAAGTTGGTCGACTTTTATTCAGTTTCTCCTACAGCTTCTAGGTGAGAAATTCGTAGTCGAAGCTGAACATCGTTCAATAATCCATTCCAGGGGGCGTGTTAGATGAAGTAATGCATAGTTGATTTGCACTTTGAGTCTCAAAGGTGGCATTTGCTGCTAATGGTACAATTAAGCCCTGCTTTTGTGTGTCAAATTTGATGGAGATGGGTTCCAAGATACAACTCTCTAAGAACTTATCAAAAATCAATATTTCATTTAAAGTGCTAGGGCTATATCTTTATAGCTAGTATGCAATTATTTAAAGTATTCCACAACTTCCTATTGACCAATAATTTCTTTCAAACCTCGATTATTTTTTTTTCGTTAAAATTATTGCTGTAATTGTGATGCATTGAAATTGGAACTGAGAGGAAAGCCTAAAATCAAATCCTCCTTAATACTATCCGCTTAAAATTTCAATTTTTCTCATACAAATAATTATTAAAATTAAAAGTGAAATATTTACAATGATGGAAAATGCGTTCCGGAAACACGGCAAAAAAAAATGAAAAAATAAAATAAAATAAAATAGAAGTGATAATTCTGGTTTACTGATTCTGATGATCTTCCGCACCTCTTAGAACATCGAAAAATAGAATATCAAATTTGAAATGTTTCACGTTTCATCTTCACATAAATCGTCGCATGATAGTAGACTCACTGAACAGAGATATGCAAACTATTAGAGAGACTGGATTGGAATTAAGTTCAGACTTAATTTGCTCCAATGAAAACAAAGAGCCACTGTTATTTTGCTAGAAGAAATCATAAGAATGACAGATTTTAAAATTAATTCACTTTAACAAATACTTAATTTAATAATGCTAATGTTTTGTTTGTTTTCTAGTCTAGTAGATAAAGTAATACAATTATTTAGTTTAGTATTTACTTAGTGCTAAGTAAACGTCTGATGTAGTTTCATTAATACAATACTGACCTGGAATTCTATCATTTTTTTTTTTATGTTGTGATGTGATGGCAAGAAGAAAGAAGATATAATTTTTAAATAATAAATAAATCTAAAAATTATAACTAGTGGTTCCAGCCAGCCGCTTTCTGCAGATCAGGAACCGCGGCAAAACCCTTTCAAACAGTGGTCAATACACAGTCAAAGAACCGCCGCCGGCAAAACCCCTTCATACAAGGGTCAATGTACACCTGGCCTGTATTTCCTTCATACAAGAATCAATGTACACTCAAGAGGCCACCTGGCTACCAAGCGGGGCCACCACGGCCAAAAACCTTTGCCTTTGTTAACTACCGAGGTCAATATACTACGAGAGATATTAGTGTGATTTCTTAGTATCAGCCGATGTGTGAGTGATGCAAATATAAACGTCCGCTCTCTGGAGGAGGGGATCAGTATTCTATCAGTTACACGCAAGTATCACATCAGTATACATCAGTTACAGATCAGTTATACACGAGTTCACATCAGTCACAGATCAGTTACCAGTTATCAACCAGTCATCAAGCAGTTAAGTTTCACACATCGCGAGCGCGTCCCTATTCAAGGTTTTAAACACTATTTCTTTAATATTTATTAATCATTTCATAATTCTTATATTCATATACAATTGTGCATCTTAGTTTATCTAATTCAAAACTCTTTAAATTATTTGTTAAAATATAGTTATTTTCATAAATCAGTAGTACGTATCTCGAATAACAACTCTCTAAAACTCTCCAACTAACAATCGCTTACTCATCACTTGAACTCCCGATACCAAGACGTCTGATTCCAATGCAATGTGAAATATCTTGAGAATTAGAAAAACGTAGAATGGAGGAAATTCGAAAAGCTAGCACAATAGAATGATTTAAATAATAAAATTTCATTTTCAATAAAAATGAGCTTTACGTTTATTTTTAATTCATATTTTATAGCAACAAGGTCTATTTTGTACAGCTAACTATAATCACATAAAAATTAAGAAAAATTTAGACATTTCTGACTCGCATATCACAAATACAATGAATCAAGCACTAACAATCAGATAAATTATTGATAAAAGTGGCTCATCTAATATATAATTTATTAAACAAAAATTTTATTTCATATCTTAAATCTTCCGTCTATTAATTAATGATATGTTTAAAATGTTTTGGAAAGCTTTCTATTCAGCCTCCCATTAAAAGTGAAATTCTCATAATATGATCATTTTATCAGTTTTTGATTTATTTTTTTAGTCTATATCTTACCGTTACATGAAAGTATTGCAATTTTGGCACATTATTGAAAACTTCATTATCATCAAAAATATATTAACTTGTGTTTCTGTGAATTTGTACAAGATCCTACTAATAGTGTTTTCCTCTTTTATTTCCTATTTTCGAAATGTGTTGCAATGATTTTCTTTATAGCAAGTAATGTTTTTCAAGGTGATTGTTTTTTTAATGAAGTGATTATAGCTCAGTGGTCTCGGCTTAGAGACTAGCAGCGCTGCCCTTAGATTTTCTCTTTCTAGAAATCTTAACAGAACACTTTCCGGTGATGGATAGTGTCCGCTATATTGGAAGAATAGTGCCCGGAAGCTGGCAGTGCACTAAAAAGTCTCCGGGTGCTACAGATCACAGATTTCTCTTGTTACAGACAACACTGCGTAACACTGGGCATTGAGCTGTAGAGGCTCATAGGGAAGAAAATCTAAGGCCTAAACTCCAATTCGGCTCCTCCGCGTTATGATTCCGTTATTATTTCAGTCCGTTATTTTTCGCATTATTTGAAATATTTTTCCAAAATTGAATTTAGTGATTATGAATGAAGTGATTTTAATGAATCGAGAGATTCATTTTAATGCACTGAAAAGGCTCCGGGCGCCAACAGTGATCATAGATAGATAGATAGATAGATAGATAGATAGATAGATAGATAGATAGATAGATAGATAATAGCTTTATTTTAGAACAGAAAATTATACAAAACATATCAAAAATTAACATAATCTTATACTTCTTATTTGCTAATAATAATAATTAAAAAATTTAACTTAGACAAGCTAATTCTGGCATGGTCGATCATAGATACTGACGCGCCATAAATTAGAAATAAAAAAAAATAAAAAATGCATTTAGTGTCCTCAATGCAGTTTGACTATTCGGAATGGATACAAACATGGAAAAACCGTCTATTCGCTCAAGAGATATCACAAGGACCAAAATCTTCCACTCCTTCTAGTGGCGTCCGTTAATATCTAAAATAATACTTAACGTTGACCCAGCGTTCTCCCGTCTTCCTAGAAGTTTGTCGAAAACGTAAGATTTAATATGTTCTGTCATCAGAAAAGCCCGGCAGACTGAATAGGGAGTCTTTAAAGCAATTCGGGATAAATGATTATTTCAGTGATTGTTTCAGGTTTTATGCCAGAAATCTACCTGATAAATTCTATTTCAAGCGATTTCATTGTCATTTTGTTTTTATTATCTACACAATGGATGAATTTCAAATTTTAGTCTCAGCAGCAATGAGTTTGTTCGAAGGGTTCCGGGTCATCGCTAGAAAAGCAAAGGTTGAATATCTCCAGAAGTGAAGCTGTATAAATGGTGAACTTTCCTGGTCAAGTAAAGTGGGACGTAAAATAGAATAGAATAGAAGCGGGGGGGGGGCTCATTCCACTGCGACCTACAAGTCGAGGTCTATTGTGGATCCCCTTAAGTTACAGAACAGCCCCCAGCTTTGCCCTCCTAATCAATCCTAGCAAAGCTGAGAGCGGCTTCGTCATGAAGCTTTCAGCTTCGGGATTGCCCGTCCCCAATTGAAGAAACCTAATCCTCGCCAGGCCGGCGCACTCACAGATCATGTGCGCCGGGGTCTCCTCCTCTACCTTGCAGAATCGGCATACCGCACTATCCGCAAGTTGTAGGTGGTGCATGTGTCTATTCAGCCTACAATGCCCTGTTAGTAATTAACCTTATATCCCTTCGGGTTTGGCTCAGTAGGTCTTTGGTAAATTTAGGCAAATGTCTTTTAATGAAGAGTTTTGCCTGCCTCTGTCCTGGTGTTCCCTCCCACCAACACAGACGCTGATCTTCTATCCACCCCTTGATAGAAGTTTGGATGAGGCTCCTGGACAAGCCGCAGAAGGGTTCGGGGCCTATAAAGGTATCCTGCGAGCCCTCCCTCGCTAGGGCATCCGCCCTCTCATTGCCCAGGAACCCCGCATGTCCCGGCACCCAGGCGAGTGTCAGTTTATTCCGAGTAACCACCTCGGTGAGGGCAAGTAGGCAGTCCCACACCAGTCTTGAGACCATTTGGTGTGAGGAAAGTGCCTTCAGGGCTGCCTGACTGTCGGAGTATATGGCCACTCTTCTACCCACTATCCTTTGCCTTATGATCTCCCTAGCGCAGAGTTGTAACGCCACGACTTCAGCCTGAAAGACCGTGGCGTACTTCCCTAGGCTGGCCTTAATTTTAACTTTAGGCCTGCCCCGGTAGACCCCAGCTCCGACCCCAGTCGGAGTTTTGGATCCATCTGTATACCAGATCGAGTTACCGAACAGGGATGGGTCACAGCCCCATTCGCCTCTGCTTGGTATAACAATATCGAAGTTCCTTTCGAAGAAATACTTGGGAACCATCCTATCCACTGGCATCCCCAGAAGATAGTCCGCCTTGATTTCCTCGATCAGCCTTTGGTTATTACGATCATGAAAGTGGGACGTAGCTCGTTATTGTAATATTAATATAATAATAATAATTAGCATAATGCCCTAATAATAACGGATTAATCGACAAATATATCAATGAGAGTTTAACTGATTTAATCAACATGATATAATGGAACAGTAATAAGCCGAGTAGCCTTGCTATTGTTGTCCATATCTATTACAGATTTATTGGCGAGTATATTTCGAACAGATGTATGGAAAGAGAAATGAGATAGGCTATTACACTCATGGGTAAGAGGCATCATTACGTTCATGAGAGCTAATTAGCAATGATACATCCTAGATAGCCGGAAATAATTATAAAACGGCCGTTCATTAGGAAACATGGTAAAATATGATAGCAAACTCTAGTTAGTTTGTATCATTCATTTAGACCAATTTGTATATTTATCTATTTCTCCATAACAATAGGTACAAACTGTTGAGTATATCGAGTATGTTTTTTTTTTTTTTAATAATAATAATTGGACCATAAATTACATTCAATGTAATTTCCATTTATTGTAAAAAATTTCAAATTGCATAAACCATAAATTAGAAAATGAAATGATACACATGATTTGCAATTAAAATCTGGTAAAATTGCAAGATCGTAATATAGATAAACAGCAACATTATTTTAATTTTTTTGTTATGAAACCGATGTGTACAAAATGCATACTACCAATGTTTTTAATATAGCTTAATATTATTCTTTTGGCGTTAGAAATATATTTTACACTCAAAAATTAGTCTCTTTGAAAAAAATATTCAAATAAAGTTTTTATGTTGTTGATACCAAACAAAATTTAAAGAAAATTCAGAAAAAAAAACATTCAGCGAAGTTGATGGATTTTGTGCTAATCCTTGTCATATGCGTTGGTGATGATAACTAAAAGAGGTATCAAGTTTCAGCTTACAACATAATATTTTGTCCCCTCCCCAATACATGCACACACACACACACACACACACACACACTAGATTTCCACATATAGAGGACCAAAATATGTAATTTCTATGGAATCACAACATTTCCTGTGTTACAGCTGTAAAAGAAAGTAAAAATAACTTTTATTACGACCATTCTAGACTAGTTTGCAATGAGATAGTTGTGACGGAAAAGTCATAACATAAAATGTGAGTGTTACTATTCAGTACAATAAAATTATTATAATATTAGTTAAAGTAGTGGCGGGGTGCTGGGTATTAGTGATTTGCAGATGAGTTGAGAGGGCAGAGATGGCTCAGTGGAGGGGGTTAGCGAACTGTGGCTGCGAGTGTAGGCCTAGAGGGGGATGTGTCTATTAAATGGCGAGATTGAGTAAAAGAGCTGCTAGTTTTGAGATAAC
Organism: Triatoma infestans; assembly: GCA_011037195.1. Classification (NCBI taxonomy): domain Eukaryota; kingdom Metazoa; phylum Arthropoda; class Insecta; order Hemiptera; family Reduviidae; genus Triatoma; species Triatoma infestans. Next base: position 24,263 of record JAAEAF010013694.1, read on the forward strand.
ACAATTATATAAATTACACCAAGGAGCCGAAAACAAGAAAATCGCCCATTAATAATTTCGTCCAGCCAACCAAAGAGGTTCTTCGCTTCACGCAATCCGCCCTACAAGAGAAAAGGTACTCGTTCTCCGTGTAATGTGCCTCCTGCCTCCTCTGTTAGTCCTTCTGACTACAGTGTGTCGAACCGTCTAAATAAACTATTAACTGACTGTTTGGAAATAAAAAAAAATCTGGTGTGAAACACTCACACAACTTTCTCTTACTCCAGTTCTCAAAATGATAATTAACAAATTTTATACTTTGTGTACCAAATTTAATGAAATTCGTCGAAAACTGAAAAACTGTTCAGTAAAAGCGCAGTTCCGGTTTACAAATTTTCTTGAAACTCGGAATTTCCGCCATCTATTTATTTCTAACTAATTATGTTTGGATGATAGAATTGTATAATCAACTAGAATAGCACTTTAGATGAAAATCTAACCCTACCCCTCCCCTAAAAGTGCCCTTAAAAGAATTTTCCCAGAGAAATGTTTTAGATAAAAGTTGTAGATCTTTGCATGTTTAGTTTATATACGAAGTTTCATAAAAATCGTCGGAGCCATTTTTGAGAAAATTTTGAAAAAGTAAATAAATCATTTAGTAAAGTGGTAAAGTAAACGCACTTCCGGTTATCCGATTTTTTCAAACTCGGAATTTCAACAACATATTTAATACTAATTAATATTATTTAGATGACAGAATTGTCTAATAAACTGAAATAGCACTTTAGATGGAAACCTAACCCCACCCCTCCCCCAAAAGTGCCCTTCAATACATTTTCCCGGAGAAATGTTTCAAATAAAAGTTGTAGTTCTTTGTATGTGTGATTGATGTTTGAAGTTTAAAGAAAATCGTCGGAGCCATTTTTGAGAAAATCGCAAACAAGTAAAAAATCCAACTAGTAAAGTGGTACTTCCGGTTGAGGAATTTTGACAGAAAATGTACTGTCTGATCACAACGTGATACCGAAACGGAATATCAAGTTTGAACTTTCTGCGATTTTTCTTTTATGAGCTATGCTGTTCACATCCACACATACATACACACACACACCCACACGGACACACACACAGACCATTTGCTAAAAACCACTTTTTTGGACTCAGGGGACCTCAAAACGGATATTTCCGGTGAAAACTCGATTTGACACGAGTACAATACTTCCTCTTACTTAGGAGTAAGAGAAAGTAATAATATTAGCTGCAAGTCTGTTAAGGTAAACCTAGTTGTGAGTCCTGTGTGTGCCTGAGGCCTTTAGCTAGAACTTTGTGTTTCTATTTAAAATAAAAGGACCAGAAACATAGTTTGTTTTTTTTTCTTTCTTTTAATTATTTGTTATCTATATGAGACGTAATACGGCCCTCATTAAATGTCTGTAGCTTACAAGAAGGGAATAGTTATGTTAATAAAATGTATTTGCGAACGGCATACCCGGTCTATTAACTGTCCTAGTAGAGTATTTACCCTTCCGCTTCTCGACTAATTGCCTCTACCTTTCCCGTGCGTTAAGTAAACACTTAACATTACATGTAACAATGATATTTTAGAAAGCAAGAAATGAGGTATTATTAAAGTTTATATTTTTTTTAAAAAAAAAGATTCAACCAAATACAAAAGATAAAATTATTATCTGTCACATTTAGAAGGAATGCCATATAGCAAGGGGAGCTCTCAGTACAAGCTACAGATAGAGGTACTGTAAATTTAAAACAGACATCATATTTTCCCTTTTATTAAGCGTTTAGAATACAATCCCTCTTGTTGAAGAATATCTCTCTGTATATATAAGCTCTCAAGAGAATTCTGCTTGTGTGCTCTCTATATGTAATACATAAAGTTAAAAACCATTCTGTGAGGTATTTTTTCTTTTCTTTTTTGTGAACGTAGTGTGGCTCATAACAAGGAAGTTGTACAATATTTATATTATAAAATCTGCCAGTATTTGTTGTTCATGCCATTATGTGATATTAGAGATATATACCTTATAATAAATGAATTTAATTTTATTGAGAACTCTCTAGAATAACTAGCAGATATAGGTATATCTATAAATATTTCCCATTATTGAATTTTTCCAAATGGTAACCGGTCGTAAAAATGAACATGCAAATTATAGAAATTACTTTAATTACTTTCCATCTTATTAGCATTATTAAAAATATTAAATTCGAAAATTTTTATTGTTATATTTTACCGAAGGTTTGAAGATTACCTTCGGGATAGAAAATGCCGGGAGAGGTGGCATTCGGAGGTATCACGTTGGTTCGATGTTGTATCTGGTGTACCTCAAGGATCACACCTTGGACTGTGACTCTTCCTAATTTTTATTAATGACCTACTATTAAGGATCTCGGATGTTGAGGTACTTGCATTTGCGGATGACTTGAAGTTCTTCCGTAAAGTTGCTTCCCAGTCGGACTGCATTATAATTCAAGATACCCTCCGCATTGTTTCTGACTGGTGCTGCAGCAATGGCATGGAGCTTAATGTTAAAAAATGCCAAGTCATTTCTTTTTATCATTTCAGTACCTCATTGATGGCAAACCATTGGAGAGGACTCGTAACATGAAGGATTTAGGAGTTACTCTGAGTCATGACCTCTCTTTCATGAAATAGTTTGAATATGTTTGTACGAAAGCATCGAAAGCACTGGGTCTTGTAATAAGGCACACTCGTGATCTTAGAGATCCCAAAACGGTGCTAACTGTGTACAATGCATACGTTAGAAGCCTTCTTGAGTACGCCTCATTGATTTGGCGTCCTTACACTAAGAAGGATATAGTTAGATTGGAAGCTATACAAAACCGTTTCATCAGGACTTTTAACAAAAGGTTACCCAGCGGTGTACTCATTTCTGCTCTTTAGAGTCTAGAAGACGTAATGCTGGTCTTTTATTCTTCATGAAGCTCTTGAATGGTGAAATTGATTGCATGGAGCTACTTGCTGCCATTCCTTTTCATGTACCACCTCGCTGCTTGCGCAGTACTTCGCATTTCGTGGTCCCTGCCGTTAAGACTAATGCGCTATTTAACGCTTATGTCATTTGTAGAATATGCATGTCATGGAATGAGTATATTCCTAGTGATGTTGGTTTCCAAATGGCATCTGGACTTTTCAAAAAACATTTTTGCATTGCTTGAAGATTAACTGTTAAATTAGCATGTATTATTTTACTATTATTATATTTATGTATCACTGTATGTATCACATGTAATGACTTCAACCATAAGGCTTACGCCGTTTGTTGATAAAAAATATAATAAATAAATAAATAGATAAATAATAAATCATGTTAAAATTTAAAATCATTCTTATAAATTAAACTCTCTCTCTCTAATGCTCCGCGTAATTTTGTGTTTTCTGTTATTTTCAGACTTTACTAGAGAATATTAAGTTGACAAAACTAAACTTATGTTTCGCTCAAACTTTTTTATAAAGCTTCTTAGCCAGAATGAATAAATCTTCTGACTTTAGTTCTGAATAAATAGCAAGGCTGCGTTATTGAAAACTTTTACTGTAGACTATAGGGACTTATTACATGCAGCTCGCGGTTTATATGTACTAGTTGGTTTATCAGGTTTCGTTTTATATCCAGCCTACTAACATCAGATGCTCTTAGGAATTGTTCCATTCTACTGTTTGCGCGATTTATAAACTTTTTTGATGTAACGCAGAACCTTGCGTGCATCATGGTTCTCATGGCCTTACCAACCACATTATTCTGTGCCCGGCAAAACCACTATCATACAACTGTGGGAATGGAAGAGGCTTAAGAAGATTATTATTATTTGTTTTTTATTTACACATATACACTTATTCTGTGAGGGAAATTAGTGTGCGATGTGCCAAGTTTTAGAAATTTAGTTTTCCCTTGGAAATACGTGTTTTCAAGTCGCCTCAATATGAAAACAGTCTGGAGAATGTGTTATTGCTTCCTTTAATAGTAACCTTGTTGAAGGACCATTTATTTTCTACATACTCCACAATAAGTATTAACTACATGTAAATGTTCTGTCTTGTGTGACTGTGTTTGTTTGTTAATAAAACATCTCAAAAATGAAAAGAAAATCTGGTGAGAAACACTCACACAACTTTTACTTACTCCTGTTCACAAAATTATAATTGACAAATTTCATAGTTTGTGTACCAAATTTAACTGAAGAAACTGTCCAGTAAAAGCGCACTTCCAGTTTACTAATTTTCTTAAAACTAGGAATTTTGGCCGTCTATTTATGTCAAATTAATTTGGTTTGGATGATAGAATTGTATAATCAACTATGATAGCACTTTAGAGGAAGCTGTAACACTCCCTCCCCTAAAAGTGCCCTTAAATGAATTTTCCCGGAGAAATGTTTCAATAAAAGTTGTAGCTCTTTGTACATGCAGTTGATATACCAACTTTAAAGAAAATCGTTGGAACCATTTTTGAGAAAATCGCAAAAACGTAAAAAAAAACAAAAAAAAACTAGTAAAGAGGTACATCCGGTTGAGGAATTTTGACAGATAACGTAACGATCAGATCCTATGGTGATATCTAAACGTAATATTAAGTTTTAACTTTCTAAGGTTTTTCGTTTTTGAGCTATGTGTTCACATACACACATACTTACATACACACACAAACACACACACAGACTATATGCTAAAAACCACTTTTTCGTACTCAGGGGACCTCAAAACGGATATTTCCGGTGAAAACTCGATATCGAAAATTTGACACGATTACAATACTTCCTCTTACTAGGTAGGAGTAAGATAAAGTAAAAATTACAGGAAGCTTAAATTTGATATTCCATTTAAGTACCACCAGCGAATCTGACACTTAAGGTTTCGATACAAATCTATCATCCGCAAATGATTTTTTTTGGCGTGATTTTCTCAAAAATAGGTCAATTTTCTTTGAAGTACAGACACAGATTTAAAATCAACAAATACCTAATCACTTTTATTTTTAAGCATCTCTCTAAGAAAATTCATTTTTGGGTGTTCTGTGCAAGCAGGAACGTTAAGCTTTTCTTTAAATACCTCTTCCGTGCAATGTTTTGGTTTTGCCACCCAGATCGTTTTCAAGTATCTCAATGGCGTCTATTTAATTCAGAATCTCATGAATTTCGGTTAAACGGAAATATGAAGTGACAGAATAGTTTTTGAGTTTTTGTAATTTTCAAGAAAACTGCTACAATGGTTTACATTAAACATGGAAAGGCTAATTGCACAGATATAAACATATTTATTTTATTTGAATGATTTTTCCCGAAAGCATTGATTTTAGGATTTCCTATTATTATTATTATTATTAATAATCGTTATTATTATTGTTTGTCTGAGGGGAGGGAGCAAACTCTACGCTATCCGAAGCCCTGATGGGCCAATATAGCTACCACAACGAAAACAACAACAAACAACAAATATCAGACCTTGTCTAACCCATCTTAAGATTCACCGTAATCCGAACAAATCTGACAATATCCTTAAAGGGAAATAGCCTAAGCTCTTTCGCAGACATCCTGTTCGGACCAAAGATCCTGAATCTAATTTCCTCATAACCCAAGCAATCTGTCATAAGATAGAAGGGTGATTCCTCCTCTGTCTCACAGATTCTACAAAAGGGCTCTGGCACGAGTCCTATAACGTTGAGGTGTCTCCTTGAATGGTTTCCTTAAATCAAATTAGTAAACAAGTTGCCCTGTCCAGACCCACAATGAGCATCTTAGACTGCCGATAACCCACGGCGCTCATCCATAGATATGAATGCTGTGAAACTATCCATGACTGGAAGATTGAAAGAAATGTGGCCAAAGGCACACCAACAGTATTCTTGAGACCAATGAAAGGGAAAGAGGCGCCTAATTTGGCAAATTTATTCACTTCCTCATTCCCGAAAATTCCCATATGATCTGGAACCCAGACAAGAAGCACATCCTTCAAAGAAGAAAGCTCTTCCAGTCTTTTAGAACATTCTAGTACCAACTTGGATGAGAACACACTTGAACTTAGCGCCTTCAACACAGCTTGACTGTTCGAGCATATACAAACGCCTTTTAAATTAGTATTACATACCCTCTCATTAGGATCTCCTAAGGAATCAATCACATTAAGTTTCAAATGTAATTTTGCTTTGTACAGATTCTCCCATTCTAGTCTGGCCTAAACTAGTTAGTGATCCTGTCAAGTTTTATGCCTGTCTCTCGCTCTCTGCTTTGGATCCCTCTCTTCGGATCCTATTACACTATGAAGAAATTATTCAACATCCTTGAGACATCTTGAGTTTGGTTCGTATTTTCTAAAAGAATGTTTACAAAAATCTTTAACTACCGCTTGATTTTCGCTTTTCTATAAACATATTCTATAAAGTATGAGGAGCTGCACGATCCAAACTCTTAGCTGAATTTAATGAAATTCAATTGGGGGTTTTAAATATCTGCTTCCAGTAATAACGCTTTATTTCAAGAATTTCAAATTCCACGATATTTTTATATGCAATATTGATTAAGAGCATGCATTAATTAATTATATAAGATTAATTAGGACACAGCCTGATTGTCCAGTAATGAAAAATCCATCTAATCTTGAGCAAATTTAGAAGCATAGAAGCACAAACGGTCAGTCTGTTTGGTCATCAATAGCTGTAAATGATATATTTAAGAGGCGATTAGGAAGAGAAACTACCTTTAATTCTATCTCAAGGAAGAGTAGTGTATAAAGAACAGCAGAAACAGCGGAAGAAAGAAAGTAAAAGTAAAATCATGAAAGTTATAGTCGTTTGTCCGGTATTTATTTTATTTTTTATATTTATAGTAAATACAATTGAATAAGGCGCTTCCCAGTTAAAAAAAGAAATTTTATATTTCATAAACCACTAAAAAACATTAATAAATACAAACTATGGGAAAAAAAATAAATCGAACATTCTCCGTATCTGTATTTATGGTTTTCCATTATATTGAAAAACTTCCATTACAGTGAACATAGCCAGAAAAGTGAGAGGAAAAAAATACTAGAAGCATGAAATAGTGGCGGGAAATAAATGACGACATTTGGGCCCAATCTTGCCCCTACTGTTTTATTCCCCTACAGACTAATAATTCAAAAGTCATCAATTTTTTTTTTTTTTTTTTTTTACTTCTAATCGGTAGCCTGAATTTTAAAGTAATTAATTTCCAGTGACTTTTTTTTTCGTTTTACAATTTTATCTAATTTGCTAGACGTAAACAAGTTCCCCTTTCGCACCACTTACTATACTGGATTGTTGCTGAGATAGCCCACAATAATCAATATTAGGTCAGTGCAGAGATTATATTTTCAATTGAATTTTTTTAACGCTATAGGAGGAATCAATAAAAATATTTACTTTAACCAAAAAAATAGATTATTGACAATAACCTCCTTGTTTTATAAATGTTATTTATTCAATTGCTATACAGCATGTTTCGTACTAATGAGATCAAGAATAGGCAACCATAAAAATGAAATAAAAAATCGTTCAAAGGTGAGACAACAATTGAGACAACTATTTCAAGCCCAAGAATGTTTGTTATAAGAAGTTATTTTACAATTTATTTTATAAATTAAAAGATAATTATTTCATTATATATTATTTATTTTTGGGGCAATTGAATTAAATTTTATTAATGGGTTAAGATATGATTTGTTTTTTTTGTTTTTTTACATTTACAACTGTAAAAGCAATGCTCCTAACTAGAAAATATGACAACAAGTGTAGACATGTGAGAGTTATCACCTATTGATGACTCTCCATGTGAGTTGTTATTTACTGACCTCCTACGTCGAGGAAGTCCCGTGGATAGCGCCGCTTCAGGTGTAGGTCGGGTCATCAGGAAGGGATGAAGATGAATTAGAAGATTAGGATGTTCAGAGAGACGGGAATGAAACTTTTTATAGCTTTACAGCTGGAATTAGTCTGTAATGAAAAGTACATTGAGATCATTGTGGATAGTTATGTTGGAGACATAGTATGGAGTATTAATTATGCGGCGAAGAATTTTTGATTCAAGTGACTGAAAGCGGTAGATGTTGGATTGCATGGCTGACCCTCACACTTCGAGTCCGTAAGTCCAGATTGGTTTGAGGAATGCGTTGTGTGTAAGCATTTTGTTGTTCAATGTCAGTCTTGATCGTCTGTCAAGCAGTCGGGATAATAGGTAAAATCGTTTCTTCATTTCTTGTCGTTTAAGTCTTGTGTGTGGATTCCACGGTCAGACGCTTGTCAATGTATATTTCTAGGTAACGTACAGTGTCCACGCAAGGGAGTGCGGTATGAAATACACTGGGTTACAGGTGGCACGACGAAGTGTGAATGTAATTTGTTGGCAATTCTGGATATTTACTTTCATTTTCCACAGAACAAACCATTATTCGAGAGAATTCAGGTGTTGTTGCAGAGTACGAATAGACTGTACCGGATCAGAGTGAGGAGAAAGAATGGCGATGTCGTCTGCATAAGTGAAAGTCGTGAAGTGAGGGAAAGATGGTATGTCGGCAGTGTAAAGTATGAACTGTAGTGGTCTGAGAATACTACACTGAGGAACACCTCAGGGCCTCTGCAGGGTACATACAGGAAGATGCGGTTCCCTGGTTGACAGAGAAATATCTATTGGATAAGTAAGACAATAGAATTAAGTAGTAAGTGTGAGGAAGACAGTTTTTGAGTTTCCACAGTAAACTCGGATGCCAAACTCGATCAAATGCTTGTGCAGTGTCGAGAAAGGCACCCGAGCAATACTCCGTACGCTCTAGAGAAAGGTGATGAGATCTGTGACACAATGACACTGGGGAATTGTGGAATGAAAACTACGGATCCAAACTGATGATGAGGAAGGATGTTTTGAGTATTTAAAAAGGAGTAGAGGCGTTATAGGAGAAGTTTTTCTAGAATTTTTCCCATTATTGCTAGAAGGTTTATGAGAAAATATGAATTTAAATAGGTTATTTAAATAGTTTATTTAGTTTATTACTTTCTCTTACTCCTAGTACGTGGAAGTATTGTAAACGTGTCAAATTTTCAATATCGAGTTTTCACCGGAAATATCCGTTTTGAGGTGCTCTGAGTCCAAAAAAGTGGTTTTTAGCACAGGGTCTGTGTGTGTGTGTGTGTGTGTGTGTGTGTGTGTGTGTGTGTGTGTGTGTGTGTGTGTATGTGAACAGCATAGCTCAAAAACGAAAAACCGTAGAAAGTTGAAACTTGATATTCCGTTTAGGTATCACCATGGGATCTGACAGTACGTTATCTGTCAAAATTCCTCAACCGGAAGTACCACTTTACTAGTTAATTTTTTTACTTTTTAGCGTTTTTTAACGATTTTTTTAAGCTTGATATATCAGCTATACATGCAAAGAGCTACAACTTTTATTTGAAATATTTCTCTGAAAAAATTCATTTAAGGGCAGTTATAGGGGAGGGGTGGGCTTAGCTTTTCATCTAAAGTGCTATTTCAGTTTATTAGACAATTCTGTCATCTAAATACTGTTTAATTAGAATTGAATATGTTGTTGAAATTCCGAGTTTGAAAAAATCGGATAGCCGGAAGTGCGTTTACTTTATCACTTTACTAAATGATATTTTTCACTTTTTCGCAATTTTCTCAAAAATGGCTCCGCCGAATTTCTTGAAACTTTTTAACTAAACTAAACATACAAAGATCTACAACTTTTATTAACAATATTTCTCTGGGAAAATTTATTTAAGGGCACTTTTAGGGGAGGGGTGGGGTTAGGTTTTTCTCTAACGTGCTATCATAGTTGATTATACTATTCTATCATCCAAACAAAATTTATAAGAAATAAATAGATGGCGGAAATTCTGAGTTTCAAAGAAATTGGTAAACTGGAAGTGCTCTTTTACTGAACAGTTTGTTCAGTTTTCGACGAATTTCATTAAATTTGGTACACAAACTATAAAATTTGTCAATTTAATTTTGAGACTGGAGTAAGAGAAAGTTGTGTGAGTGTTTCACACCAGATTTATTTTTTTTTTATTGGCAACATGCCGCCAATATATTCTCCATCTTTTTCTGGGTGGATGAAACTGCTAAAAATGGAGAGTGATTGTTTACAAAAATTAGCTATTCTATTTCTGCAATCTTCCATTTAACTGGGCTGTCTTTATGAGATCAGTTATGATTGGTTTAAGAAAATATCGTACAATTTATTGCTGGCTCATTACTGGATATTTGTTAAAGGTGAATTAAAGTATTTAACTGAAAAAAAAAATGCAAAGCATCTCCACTCTTCTGATATTGACAGCTCAGAAAGATTCCTTTTACATAGAAATTCAAGTAGTTTCTGTTATGAAGAGGGATATTTTCTGCAGGGAAACTCGCTGTCCAGTATAAGGATTGTGTAGTGGAATCAATTGTCGTGATTCCTGAGGTATGAAGTTAGATGTCTTGAAGAGGGATTTATTAGGCGGAAGTTAGTTTAGAGAGTTATTGCTTGAATTACTAACACTGAATTTATAAAAATAGAATATATTTTAACAATAATTTGAATGAGCCTAATGGTAACTACAATTAATGTGATTTGATAAAAGTAAATAAATAATTTTAAGAGTTTAATAACAAATAATTTAAAGTGATTATAATAAACTAATATGCACAACTATGAAAATAATTATAAGTAGAACCTTGGATAGGGACGCGCTCGGAACTCAAGTATAAGTGCTGCTGTAAAATGATACTGATATAATGATGTGGCTACTCGTATAATGATGAATGATATAATGATCCCTTCTTCCAGTGGAGCGAAGTTTATATTAGTCTTAAGTAAGTTCTCACACTAAGACATCTCTAATAGCGTGCGACCTTGGTTAGGTCGGCGACCAGTGATTCAGGTCAGTGGCCAGATTTGGTCGCCCATCGGCGACTTTCAAAGACCAGGTGGCTTCTGTTCAATAGACAGGGCTTTATCGGTGCTTGTCTTTGATACCTTTGTATTGAAAAGGCAGCGGCCGGCTGTGGGGCCACTAGTTATAAATTATTCTTTCCTTTTGTTATATTTTGTGAAGGCTTTGACATTGCTATGTCATTACAATTGTCTCCCAGGTATGCTTAAGCGTTTACATTGTGCCTGGACTTATTATTATAAATGAATTAGATATATTTTTGACCCTGAAAAAACTGCACTTTATATGATATAAATGAATGTGACCTACTTTATCCATTTCTTTTATTAAAGAATCATTATTTAAATCGATATATTGATCATATCTTGGCTAAGGATTTACGATAGTAAATAGTAAACAAATAGATAGCATTTATTTCTTCTCCATCTTAAATGCTGGAAAATTTATACTTAATAATATCAATTGGAAAATCTATACTTAATAAATCCGCTTTTTTGATAAACTTTGCCTTAACCTTCCATTTAAATGAACTATCCCGGAAAGAAGTTAAACAAAAAAAAAATAAAGTCATAGGACTTTATATATTTATAGCTAGCATACTAAATTCATGCAATCAGCGGTATTTTTAAGGAAAAAATCGTAGAGAACTGATAAAACTATTTAGTAAAAACGCACTACCGTTAAAACGATTGTTTCAACCCGGAATTCGAACTAATAAACCAAGTATCAATTTAGAAGAAATCATAACCCTCCCCCAAAAGCCCTTTTAATTGAATTTTTCTGGAGCAATTTTACAAATATAAGTTGTAGCTTTTATTATGTTTATTATGCGAAGATTACATGAGATTGGCGTTCTCATTGATGACATTGGCATTCTCATTAATAAGACAAAAATCAAAGCTCTCGGTTATGCCGATTATTTAGTTATATTAGCGTCGGAAATATCAACTTTACAGTTCATGATAAACGCGCTTATGAGTACTGCGAAACTGGGAACTTAAAATTAAATTTGGATAAGTCCAAGATCTTAATTTTTAGAAACGGAGGCAAAATGACTATTGGGGAAAAATGGTGGTGGGGTAAAGGGATAATTGAAACTGTAGCTTCATATAAGTATTTAGGTGTTACTGTTTCCACTATACTTAGTTTTAAACAACCCATTGCTGAATGGTTAACAAAATCTAAAGCGGGATGAATTCGTTATGGAACAATCTTTATACGTAACAAAGTTATACCATTTACATCAAAAGTACAGGTATTTAACAGTGCGAGCAGAGCTATATTATGCTAGGTATGGGGCGGCCAGCAACATGATGATGTTGAAAAATTAATACGTTTTTTCATTAAAAAGCTTTACGGCTTGCCAATGTGTACCCCAAATTATATGTTGTACATAGAAACTAACCTCTCCCCTCTCTTCCTATTTACGTTGAAAATACATTTAAAATGCATTTCTAAGATATTTAACTATTATACTGATAACAGATATCCCAAAATAGTAGCAAAAGAAATAATCAGTAAAAATACATCTTGGTTTAAAGACTTAAAAGACTTACTGCAGTTATTTAATATTAATGTCGACTGGAACCAGCTGATAAGTTATTTAATTCTACAAATGTGACGTTAATTATAGAAAAGGTTTCGCAACAAATGCATAATAAATGTCTCACCTTAGCCCGTAACACAAACACTTATATAATGTATAAAAGTTTAAGCCATAGTCAACAATCCACAAGTTATACCAATTCATTGCCTCTACATAATGCTAAATGGATTTTCAAATTGAGAGGGGAGTTGTTATATTTGAATTGGAAGCCTTATAAAGATAATGATGGAATTTGCGCAATGTGCAACAGTTATTGAGTCTGCAAACACCTATCACCTTCTGGCCACTTGTAAAATTCTTACAGAATTCAGTGTAAAATGGTTTTATAAAAAGAACTTAAACTGAAGTAATAGATTTACTCAATGGAGAAAACTGGTTGGCTTTAGTTAATTATTGTCGTGATAGTTGGCAATACTGATCGTTACTTATTAAAGAATTTAATTTTGACTCCTAAAATAAGCTTCTAAGAAGTAAATAATAATAATAATAATAATAATAATAATAATAATAAAATAATAAATAATGAAATAAGAAATATATATAATAAATAAAAGAATAGTAATATATATATATAATGCAGAAAATAAATGGTATGACGTGATAGTGATAAATATATATAAAACAAATAACAGTGTTCTCTTCTTTTATTCTGTATCTTTTTACTTTCTTTTACTCCTAGTAAGAGGAAGTATTGTAATCGTGTCAAATTTTCGATATCGAGTTTTCACCGGAAATATCTGTTTCGAGGTACCCTGAGTCCAAAAAAGTGGTTTTTAGCAAATGGTCTGTGTGTCTATGCGTCTGTGTATGTATGTGAACAGCATAGTTCAAAAACCAAAAAACCGTAGAATGTTGAAACTTGATATTCCGTCTAGGTATCATCATGGCATCTGACAGTGGGTCACCTGTCAAAATTCCTCAAGCGGAAGTACCACTTTACTTGGTGGTTGTTTTACGTTTTTGCAATTTTCACAAAAATGCCTCCAACGATTTTATTCAAACTTGTTATATCAACTACACATACAAAGCGCTACAAAACTTTTATTTGTAACATTTCTCTGGGAAAGTTCATTTAAGGCCACTTATGGGGGTGGGTGGGGTTCGATTTTGGGTTTTCATTGGGTATTGGGTTAGGTTTCCATCTACAGTGCAATTTCAGTGTATTAGACAATTCTCACAACTAAATAATAAGATTTAACTATGTTGTTGAAATTCCGAGCTTGAAACAATTATGATAACCGAAAGTGCGTTTCTTAACCGAATCACTTCACTTAATGATTTATTCTCTTTGTTGCATTGTTCTCACAACTGGCTCCGACGATTTCCTACACGCTACCAATATAAATTCGCCATGCAAACATCTACAACTTTTATTTAAACCATTTCTCTGGCAACATACTTCAAATGACGCTTTTAGGGGAGGCCTGGGCTTATGTTTTCCTCTAAATTGCTCTCACAGTTGATTATACCATTCTAGCATCCAGCCATAATTACATAGCACTACATCGGTGGCTGAACTTCCGAGTTTCAAGACAATTAGTAAACCGGAAGTGCCCCTTTACTAAACAGAGCAGCTTTTCCCGCTTTCGACGGATTTCATTACATTTGGTACACAAACTATAAAATTTGTCACTTCTACTCTTGAGAACTGGAGTAAGAGAAAGTTGTGTGACTGTTTCACACCAGATTTTTTGTTTTATTTTTTTGTTTTAAAATATATATTAATTAAATAATATTTTTTTGACAACTGACCTCCCACGGACGAGATCAATTCATCGTGGTAGTGTCTTTTTGTGTAAAATAAAAAGACTTTGTTAATGCACTTTTGTATATAATTTGAATAAACAAAGACATCTTATTCTATTCTATTATGCCAAGATTAAAGAGAACCGTTGGGACCGTTTTCGAGTAAATCCATAGAAATTGAAAAATTTATTCAGGTTTTCTAAATCTATTCAATGGTACTTCCGTTTGGAGGAATTTTGACAGATTAGTTTCCGGTCGATCTTATTGTGATACCCGAAGGAATGTCAAGTTTGTGCCTTGTTCGATTTTTCGTTTTTGAGCTATAATGTTGACATAAATACATACTCACAGACCTGGGGACCAATCTTAAACTCAGGAGACCTCAAAACGAGTATTTCCGTTAAAATTTGAACCGATAGCAATACTTTCTCGTACTAGGCGTATGCTAATGAAGTATGTAGGGCAGTTATCAAAGCGAATGCCTCTTTGGTCAACATTCCCCCTCCACTTTACCTTCTAGCTGAAAATCTTTCCTTTGCTAATTTCCATTCCTATTATGATAATGAATTAAAATAAAAGAAAAGATATGTTATGCTGCCAGTAAAAAAAATCTGGTGTCAAATACTCACACAACTTTTCTCTTACACCAGTTCTCAAAATTTTGACAAATTTTATAGTTTGTGTACCAAATGTAATGAAATTCGTCAAAACTGAAAAACTGTTTAGTAAAAGCGCACTTCCGGTTTACTAATTTTCTTGAAACTCGGAATTTTGGCCATCTATTTATTTCTAATTAATTTGCTTTGGATGATAGAATGGTATAATCATGGTAACTATGATAGCACTTTAGAGAAAATCATAACCCCACCCCTCCCCTAAAGTGCCCTTAAATGAATGATCTCAGAGAAATGTTACAAATAAAAGTTGTAGATCATTGCAGGTTTACTTTATATATGAAGTTTCAAGAAAATCGTGTGAGCTATTTTTGGGGAAATCGCGAGAAAGTGAAAAAAAACATTTAGTAAAGTGGTAAAGTATACGCACTTTCGGTCATCAGATTTTTTTCAAACTCGGAATTTCTACAACACATCTAATTCTAATTAACAGTATTTAGATGACAGAATTGTCTAATAAACTGAAATAGGATTTTTGAGGAAACCGTAAACCCACCCCTCCCCCAAAAGTACCCTTAAATGCATTTTTCTGGAGAAATGTTTCAAATTGAAAATGTGGCTCTTTGTGTGTGTATTTGATGTAAAATGTTTCAAGAAAATCGTTCAAGCTATTTTTGAGAAAATCGCAAAAAAGTAAAAAAAAAAAAGAAGAAAACTAGTAAAATGGTAAAGTAGACGCACTTTCGGTTATCCGATTTTTTAAACTCGGAATTTCAACAACATATTCGATTCTAATTAACATTATTTAGATGACAGAATTGTCTAATAAACTGAAATAGCACTTTAGATAAAAAACCTAACACCACCCCTCCCTCATAACTGCCCTTAAATGAATTTTCCAAGAGATTTGTTTTAAATAAAAGTTGTAGCTCTTTGTATGTGTAGTGGACACAACAAGTTTGAAGAAAATCGTCGTAGGAATTTTTGAAAAACACGCAAAAAAATTAAAAAAAATAAACAACTAGTAAAGTGGTACTTCCGGTTGAGGAATTTTGAGAGATAACGTACTGTCAGATCCCATGGTGATACCTAAACGGGATATCAAGTTTCCATTTTCTATGGTTTTTCGTTTTTGAGCTATGCAGTTCACTTACATACACACACACCATTTGCTAAAAACCACTTTTTTGGACTCAGGGGACCTCCAAGCTGATATTTCCGGTGAAAACTGGATATCGAAAATTTGACACGATTACAATACTTCCTCTTACTAGGAGTAAGAGAATGTAAAAAAAAAATGTTCAGTAGAAAGGTACTTCCGGTTAACCAGTTTTCTTCTAACTCGAAATATTGGCAACATATTCAATTATATTTATTGTTATTTAGATGACACAATTACATAATAAATTGAATAGCACTTTAGAGGAAAACAGAATCCCGCCACCTAAATGACTTTACCCCCCAAGAAAGTGTAGTTCTCATATTTTTTTTGTTCAACGAAAATCTTTGGAGCCATTTTAGAGAAAATAGTGGAAAATTTAAAAATATTTTTCATCAAAAAACGCACAATCGGTCATCCGATTTTCTTCACGCTCGGCACGTCGGCAACATATTTAATTCTAATTAATATTATTAGGTGATAGAATTTTGTAGTAAACTGAAAGAGCACATTAGAGGAAAACCTAACCCTCTCTCCACAAAAAGTGCCTTTAATGAATTTTCCCGGAGAAAGGATTCAAATAAAAGTTGTAGCTCTTTGTATGCGTAGCTGTTTACACCAAGTTTAAAGAAAATCCCTTGAGCAGTTTTCAAGAAATTCATTAAAAAGTGTACAAAAAAATCATGGATTTTGCCCGAAATCTTCTTGTCTGATGAACTGGTAATACCTAAACGGAATATCAAGTTTCAGCTTCCTGTGTCTTCAGAGGCCCTTGGCCTGCCTGATTTATCCCAGCATAAAATAACTAACATAACTTAAAAGCTCACACAAAAACATGTTATGTGTAGAGACAGTGAGTAACTACTTAGTTTTAGCGTAACATCCGGCAAGCACCCACTTATAAACTCACACTACAAACGACAACATATTATAAATAAAGATACTGATATTTAAAAGAGTGATATAGAACTTTAAGGTTGCAATGGATTTGGCTATATAGCCGCTTTTTTTTTGCAATAGATCCTTAATATGTTGCTTGTTTTATAAAATTGTGATCTAAAAATTGAAGCACTACGTTACCTCCAATAGTGGGTCCACAACCATTACCAAGTAATTTCACTTACCTGTGGGAAAAAAATGAAATTAGTATTATTTTAGAACAAAAATTTCAATTCAACATGCATTAAGATATAATAATAAAGACAACCACTTATATAAGTGAATATTGGCTGTAAGTAATTATTACATAGTTGTTAATTCAAAATTTTGTTCAGAACAATGTAAGTATTCAAAAGATTCTTTCATTTTATCTAGAAAGGTAGGGATGTCCAACTCGTGGCCTCCAGGCTGGGCCGCATGCAAGAACGGGTCGACAAGCACTGCAATGGCGACTACTGCTGCAGCTAGCTCCATTAAGGCACCCTTTCTAATTGTTGAAAATTCCAGACGTGGAAATTGTTCAATACCAAACTTTGAACAAGACTCATCAGGAAAACGGTTCCCACATAAACCAAGACGGCTCAAGTTATGTTCCAGTTTCTGCTCCCACTTATGGCATTGTTACACTGTGCAATGCCGAATAACTTAAAACACAAACGTAGGTTTATTGAGTCGACAGTAATCATTGAGTAATCCAACCACCATTATGGTGGTTCTATTGTTCTGTCCTCAATATGTCCCTTTAAAAGCAAGCGACTAGTCCTTAATAAAGAGCTGATCCTGCCTTTTTTTCTAAGAAGTATTTAACCATCAAGATTTTAAAGGGTGAAATCAAAATCGGGGCACACTTCCACCCCTTCTCGGCCAATAATGGGCAAGCCAAAACTTTCTCGCTTTAACTTGTCCGCCACATCATTTCTTATGTCGATATCTTGCGGACTCAAATAACTTTGTCAGACACTATACCAACTTACTTGTTCCATCAGCACGCCCAAAAGTTGAGGTTCGATCTGTTTTGTATCAAGTACTATCAGAAAATTTGAAGAAATGTATAATTTTACATTTTTTAACGTTCTTTGCTAGGTAAAAATAATTTTGTATATCCATAGTCACATACGAAACTGTACTCTGGACCATCGAAATCTTAAATTTCGGTTCCCGACTATAAATATCAGCTGCATGTCCTTCTTGGTTCTGGGGCCACTGGAGCCACTTAAGAATACAGGCGACACCGAATTCCTCAGCTAAGTACAACAGGCTGATCATCAGCAGAAAGGTATTTCGTTCAATATTCTACTGCAGTAAATTAAGTAAGAAGTTAAGTTGGCGGTATAGTTTAGGTCTTTTTGAAAAAAAAATTTATTTTATCATTTACTTTTATTATCGCTAATCAAATATTATTGATTTATTTATGACCCTTACTTATTAGAATTGAGCCTATGAATAGAAATGATTCAAACTTATATATACGATTATAATATAATTTATTTTTATTTTGTCCCCCGATTGGCAGTTTCGTCTAGATAAGATATGATGGAATTGCGCACATATGTTTATATCTTAGGCTGAAGAAAGAAACCATATAATGTTGAATGGGATAGTTATATTGACAATGTAGAGTACAACAACAACTTTTATAACCAGATCAAAATGAAGCGCGGATTGCACTTTGTTTACTACAGTCGGATGAAGATATAAAAGAAGGGTAACATACATATATGAGCTTTTCTCTGCTGCTACACCCACCTTTTTGTCCTAGTTCTTACCCAATCGTCAGACCTCAGTATCTTTATTGCATTCAACCTTTCCATTTTACTTCAATGTTTTATTGTACAAATCTCTATATTATACCGGTAATATGATGACACTATTACCATTCCCATATGATTGAAAGGGGATAGTAACTCTGTATATATTTAGCTCAGTACAGGAGTTCAGATATCCGTAATCCACGTCATAGTCAGGTTTATTCCATGGTTTCAGATTGTTTACAACTAGAGAATATAACATAAATGTACTTCACTTTATAGGAATAATTTAAATATTACTTACACGAAATGCATGTGTATCTTTTACTAAATTAAAACCGTTATAACTGTTTTAAAACCAAAAAGTTATTGCACAATTTAATAAATAATATATATATGCCTTTATAACTATGTATAATTATTACTTTATGCGTTGGACACCTTGGTAATATTATGAAAGTCGTTAAAATTAAATTTTTCTAATTTTGTTTTTGGCTGAAATATTAATTTAAGTCACAAAATTTATAAATGTCTAAAATTCATAAAAATTGGAGGATGATATCTTTTTGGGGAGTTTTAATTGAAAATTCATTCTTTTAGGATTATCCAATAGAATTAAAAGAATGGCTGTCATTTATATTTTTATAATTTTACCCACTTTCTCTTACTACTCTTAAGAGATAACATTTGTTATCTTGTCAAATTTCGAAATTGAGCTATCGTCAAAAATATTTGTTATTTTAAGGTTACCGAATACAAAAACTGTTTTTAACGAATGATGTCTATCTCTTTCACTCTGTGTGTGTGTGTGTGTGTGTGTGTGTGTGTGTGTGTTTGTGAACAAAATCTCTCCAATATAAATTTTTTAACAATTTACTTTAATCCTCACTAATTACTGCATTTACTATTATTAACTAATTTACTACATTTACTAATTACTAATATTTAAACATATATTTTTTTTTCAGAAAGTTGATTGTTGGAATGCCCTGAAAAAGTTACAATTTTCAGCTTTCCTTTAGTCAACAAATCTCCTTCTTCAGTGTAATAAATTTAAATAAATCTGTCGGTGATTTTTTTTTTGGAGAAAACCGAAAAGAAGAAAAACTGAAAAACTGTTCAGTAAATATGCACTTTTGGAAGCATATTTAATTCTAATTAATATTAATTAGATGATAGAATTGTATAATAAATTAAAATAATCAATTTAGAAGAAAACGTAACCGAACTATTCCCCCAAAAGCCCCCTCACTTACGTTTCCAAGAGAAAGTTTCAAATAAAAGTTATAAGCTCCATATACGAGGCATGTCCAGTAAGTGTACTGAGGCTCTCACGGCCGGAGGGATTTTGTTTTCGACATATTGGCTACACTGTCGTGTAGCCTGATTCCTCCCCTCCGCAACGAGACCGGTTCGAGGTCAGTACGTTGAGAACTGTCGACGCGACAATACGTTTCGTGAAAAATGTCAATCCAATCTCCCGCCAAGTGTGAAATACGCGGCGTCATCCGTTATCTCGTTTGGAAGGGAAAAACTCCGGTTGAGGTTTATAATGAGGTAAAAACTGCATATGTTGATAAAGCTATGAATCGTACGAGTGTGTTCAAGTGGTGTCGCGAGTTTAAAAACGGCCGTACGTCTGTGCATGATGATCAGAGGAGCGGAAGACCTTCAATTGTGACTGACGAAATTGTGGAAAAAATCGAAAATGCGCTCCGTGACGATCGCAGATTGACTGTGGATGAACTTTCTGCGATGTTTCCGCAAATCTCCAGATCTCTGCTACACGAAACCATCACAGAAACCCTCGCATATCGGAAACTGTCCGCGAGGTGGGTCCCAAAACAGCTGACAGACCAACACAAGTTGAATCGAGTGGAGGCCGGACAAGAGTTTTTGAGACGCTACAAAGTCCATGGAGATGAATTTCTCCTCTCCATCATTATTGGAGATGAAACTTGGGTTGCACACTACACACCTGAAACCACAAGGCAGTCTCAACAGTGGCGTCACACCTCTTCACTCTCCGCCAAAAAGTTCAAAACCACAATTTCAGCCAAGAAAATCATGGCATCCGTGTTTTGGGACTGTCAAGGCATAATTTTAATTGAATATATGCCTCAAGGGGAGACCATCAACTCTGCAAGATACTGTGAGACCCTAAAAAAATTGCGGAGGGCGATTCAGAACAAAAGGAGAGGCATGCTGACAAAGGGAGTCTGCCTGCTGCACGACAATGCCAGACCACACACTGCTTGCCTCGTTTAAATGGGATGTCCTGAATCATCCCGCGCATTCCCCTGCCCAAGCACCTTCAGATTACTATCTCTTTACCTCCCTGAAGCTGCACATGGGTGGAAAAAGATTTTCAACCGACGAGGAGGTGAAGGGAGAGGTGGAGAAGTGGACGTAGGGGTTGGCGGGAAACTACTTCGAGGAAGGCATCAAAAAATGAATACCCCGGTTCACCAGCTGCATTGAGAGGAATGGTGACTATGTCGAAAAATTGCTTACATATGTACTAATGTAACCAGGTAATATTTTTGTTCAAATAAAAATTTTTCTAACCTACAAAAATTCAGTACACTTACTTACTGGACATGCCGGAGCCAAAGGTTTGAGGGAGTATTCGTACTCACATAGGGTGAAACTTCCCTATGTTTCTCGAGACGGTTATTCCGTCGCGGAACCTCATTCTAGCCCATCCAACGCGTCCTCGTCGCTGGCTCCGGAAACATCTGCGCTCCACTTTGTGGAAGCGTGGATGGCTAAGTTGGAGGGTGAACGCAGAGGGTAGCCTTCGGGCTATTTGGGAACCTAGCACTCCCACGTACCTCAGCTACAATTACAGACTAACAAGTGCAGTGGTTTTCCCATTTGGAGTGTGAGTTGGTGGAGACTTTTCTGCCCTCTGTTTGGGTCGCCATAATTTATGTGCGGCCTGAATCTCTTGCAGCGAATTCTTTTGCTGCGGAGCCTCCGTGGGAATTCATATTGCATCACTTACACCTAAACGCCTTAACATTATACACTTACATAGTTACAGTCTTACACGCCAGTGGCACGTGCTGGTGCCACCCACATGTTTGCCGTGTGTGGATACCTGTGTCGTGGGGGAGGGAAGTCCTGGTGGTTGAGGATGCAGGTTCTCGCTGGAGGCAAGTTTCCTCGGCGTGCCTTGCAGTCCAACACACCACTTTGGTTCCTGACTCCACTAAACAGGCGGCCCGAGCCTAACCCAGCTCTGGTCAATCGGCTAGCGTAAAGAACGCATGGGTGAGCTCCCGGGTATTGTGGGCCATGGCTCACAATCCCTGGGCGCTATATCTCTAGGGTAGCTCTGGCGCTTCTTCAAAGCGTCCCAAATTGTGAGGCTCCGTGGAGGGTGGAGAGCTCTGGAGATGAATTTTTAATTTTATTTATTATATGTTTTTAATTTTAAATTCGTCAGCCGGGGGCCCCTTAGAGGAGGGGATCACCGGTGGTGGGGGTAATTCCCTGTACATCCAGAGTTGGGTGACCAGGGCCTGGATGCACTAATGGTGGGAATCTGGAAAAATATCCAGAGGCAGGGAAGGCTTGCTCTGGAGGAGAACGTGTCAGGAGGAGCCGCGGAGGACTTGTCCTCCTGCGGCGATTTCTGAAACGTGGTCATAGGAAAAAGGAAAGATATGTAAGGCAGGTATTTTTATTTTTTTCTTTATATTTATTTGTTTGTTTATTTATTTATTTATATTTATCTATTTGTCTATTTATTTATTTAAATTTATTTATTTTATTATTATTTGTTTATTTATTTATTTTATTATTATTCATTTATTTTTGTTCCTGCCTGCTATCAAGTTTGTCAGAAGTTCCATTTCTTACATTAGTTGACTTATTACTATAATTGACAGGGTAGAAATGGTTCGGGTTACTTGCAGCATAGCAAAGATGCAACGGCTAACTTATGCCGTTGTATTGCTAAGTTGCATACATATTTTATTCTAATACAAGAACCTTATGCCTTTAAAGGTTTGGTTCGAGGATTGAGTGTGGTTGATGGCAGACTGTTCGTGGCGGATGGCGGGGGCATTCCTAGGGCATGTATTCTTGCCAGTCGGAGTGTCGACGCGGTTCTGCTTCGACAGTTCTGCTCTCGGGATTTGGTGGCGGTGAGAGTTGGTCTGGGGGTTGGTGGGCGTCGTCGCGACGTAGTTTAGTTGTGGCTTCAGCTTACTTCCCCTATGATGGCCCCTCTCCTCCTCCTCAGGAGTTCATGGGTTTGGTTCGGTAATCGGAGACCAATGACATACCTATTATAATAGGATGTGACGCGAATGCACATCATGTTGTCTGGGGCAGCAGCGACACCAATGGTAGGGGTCGCGCTCTCATGGATTTCCTGGTGGGTACGCGATTAGAGGTCCTGAATAGGGGTACTGAACCCACTTTTGTTACTAGGATTAGAAGACAGGTTATTGATATTTCCCTTGCTTCTAGGAATTTTAGTGGACTGATTAAGGATGGAGGGTGAGTCCTGAGGCTTCCATCTCCGATCACAGGATGATTAGGTTTAGTCTGGGGATTGATCCAATTACCCTGGCTAGTTATAGGAATCCCAGGAGGGCGGATTGGGGTTTATATTCTAGAATTATTGAAGATAAACTGACTATCCAATCAGAAGCCCCTGATGGCATAGAGGAATTGGAAAGGGAGGCTGGTATTCTTCATGAACACATTAGATCCTCATTCGAGGAGTCTTGTCCTCCCAAGGTGGTTAAGGGTAGTAAGAACCCCTGGTGGTCCTCTTCGTTGGAAAAACTAAGGAGACAGGTAAGGGGCTCATACAGGAAGGCTGTCCTTGCGGATTCTTCGGAATCATGGGATAGTTATAACAGTATTAAAAGAGCATATAATATGCTCTGAGGAGAGCCAAGAGGAATTCCTGGAGATCCTTCTGTGAGGATATAAATTCGTTCCAGGAATCATCTAGATTGGTACGGATTCTTAGTAAGGATAGGGACAGTCAGTTAGGTACCCTACGATACCCTGATGGTTCCTTTACAGGGGGGGAAGGGGAGACACTGCAGCTTTTGCTTGATACTCACTTCCCGGATAATATTGGTTTAAATGCTGCTTCGTCTTTGGTGGGTGGTAGGAGATGGGACCTTGAAGATGTATCCACCTTAGATGAGGGTGTCACACATGATAGAGTTAGTTGGGCAGTACAAAGTTTCTCACCTTTCAAGTCACCTGGACCGGACGGGATTTATCCTTGTCTGTTGCAAAAGGGTGGGGACGTGCTGACGAAGGTATTGTTAAGATTGTTTAAAGGATGTTTGATGTTTGGTTATGTACCAACATTATGGAGAGAAGTAAGGGTAGTCTTTATTCCCAAGCCGGGAATAAATGACTACTCCGACCCCAAGGCATTTAGACCCATTAGTCTTATGTCTTTCCTCTTGAAAACTTTGGAAAGGTTGGTGGATAGGTACATTACTGATGGCCCATTAAGGGATCATCCACTCCATCCTAACCAACATGCTTATATTGTGGGTAAGTCGACAGAGACTGCATTACATTGTCTTGTCGGAAGGATAGAATCTGCTTTGGAAATAAAGAATATGCCCTAGGGTGTTTCTTTGATGTTGAGGGGGCATTTGACAGAGTATCGTTTGATGCTCTCGAAGATGCCTTAGTACGAAAAGGTATACATCCCGTCTTAATCAATTGGATAGGTGTCTATCTTAGGAGTAGGGTTATACAGGTTTCCCTTGGCGGGCGCACCATGATAGTACAAGTGGGGAGAGGTTGCCCTCAAGGGGGTTGTCTCTCACCTAAGTTGTGGTGCCGTCGTCATGGATGACCTTTTGGTTAGGATGAATTCATCGGGATTTTATGTGCAAGCATATGCCGATGATGGTGTTATTTTATTGTTAGGGCGCTGTTTGTCCACTATTTCGGACCTAATGCAAAGCGCCCTTAACATGGTGTATTGTTGGACACAGGATAAGGGTCTTTCTATTAATCCTATTAAGACCCAGGCAATTCTATTTACTCATAGAAGGAAGATAGTAGCTTTTACACCTCCTAGGTTGTTAGGTACTTCCATACAGGTTAGCAAATCAGTGAAGTTCCTTGGAGTAGTTCTCGACAGTAATTGAACTGGTCGGAACATGTTAAGACACAACATCAAAAGGCGAATAATCTCCTTTTGGCAATGTCGAAGAGTTGTAGGTAAGAACTGGGGAATCACTCCCAAGATGATGTTCTGGATTTATTGTATGGTCATTAAACCTAGATTGGTATATGCGGCTTTGGTGTGGTGGCGTCGCATTGAAACACGATCTGCTAGGCAGCTGTTGGAAGAAGTCCAACGCTTGGCTTGTCTGACGGTGACTGGAGCGTTTCGGACGACACCGACCGCATCTATGGAGACTTTGTTAGTGATTCCACCTCTTTTTGTGGAGGTGAAAAACCAGGCAATGAAAGCCTGTTATAGAATTAAACAGGCAGGTTTTTGGCAGGGTAAGCGATATGGTCATTCTACCATTTATCGTGAGATGCTTTTAAGGATTCCCATTACAGGTTTCCCTTCTGATAGGAATTTGAAGACTTTTGTCTTTGGTCATTCCTACAGTGTTAGGTTGCCTTCTAGGGAAGATTGGTTAACCCTGGGTCCGTCTGGTGTGATTCCTGAGAATTATCTCCGATGCTACACGGACGGTTCCAGGATGGATGGTAGGTCTGGGGCTGCCGTCTATTTTGAGACTGGAGATCATTTGGTGGCGCCTCTTGGTGAGTGGGCCACCGTTTTCCAGGCTGAGGTTTATGCAATTCTTTGCTGTATTTTGGATGAGAGGGTGCGTAACACTAATTTAAAAGGTGTTTGTATCTGCTCGGACAGCCAGGCTGCGTTGAAGGCGTTTAATTCATGTGTCTTCACTTCCAGATTGGTGTTGGAATGTTCTAGAAGACTGGAAGATCTTTCTTCATTAAAGGATGTGCTTCTGGTCTGGGTTCCAGGTCATATGGGAATTTTTGGGAATGAGGAGGTGGATAGGTTTGCCAAATTAGGTGCCTCTCTCCCTTTCATTGGTCCAGAGCCTGTGTTGGTGTGTCTTCTGACACATGTTTGTCGGGCTTTCAGACGTGGATGACCAAACAGCACTCATCCTTATGGATGAGTGCAGTGGGTTGTTGGCAGTCTAAAATGCTCATTGGGGGCCCGGACGGAGCTTTGAGTAGTGGGCTCCGATGTCTTTCACGGACCTCCCTCAGGTATCTGGTTGGATTCGTCACTGGGCATTGTGCTTTAAGGAGACATCTCTATATAATGGGACTTGTGCCTGACCCTTTTTGTAGAGTTTGTGAAACTGAGGAGGAAACACCCATGCATTGATGACGAATTGTTTGGGTTGTGAGGAGATTAGGTTTAGGACCTTCGGCCGGAATAGGATGTCGGTAGAGTATCTTAAGCTGTGTCCTTTTAAGGTTTTGGTCCGATTTGTTCGGTCTGTTGTGAAACTTAGATGGTTAAAACCTGGGCCTGGATTTTCATTCTAGTCCCAGTGGTAGGTATTCTTTAGGGGCAGCTATATGGGCCCGAGGGGGCTTTGGATAGCGTAGTGTTTACTTCCCTCCCCTTTTGGGAATAATAATAATAATACGCACTTCCGGTCATCCGATTTAATTCAAACTCGCAATTCCAAAAACTTATTTAAGTCTAATTCACATTATTTAGGTTGACAGAATTATCTCATAAACTGAAATAGCATTTTAGATAGAAACCTAACCCCACCTCTCGCCCAAAAGTGCCCTTAAATGAATTTTCCCGGGGAGCTCTTTGTATGTGTAGTTGATATACGAAGTTTTGAAGAAAATCGTTGGATTCATTTTTGAGAAAATCACAAAAAATTAAAAACAATCAACTAGTAAAGTGGTACTTTCGGTTGAGGAATTTTGACAGATAACATAGTGTCAGATGGTGATACATAAACGGAATATTAAGTTTCAATTATCTACGGTTTTTCGTTTTTGAGCTATCCTGTTCACATATACACATACACACACAATTTGCTAAAAACCAATTTTTTGGACTCAGGGGATCTCAAAACGGATATTTCCGGTGAAAATTCGATATCGAAAATTTAACATGATTACAATACTAGGAATAAGAGAAAGTAATAGTGTTTAAATTTGTGAAATCAGTTTTAATTCAGTGCATATAAAATTATTTATTGCTAAAAGACTTAATATATATATTCCAACAAAAGTTTCTGACTCAAATTTGTACCAAATAAGTATCAATAGGTATTTGTTATGAGAAAGCAAAGATATCGAAATATCAGAAGTGATTTGAGATGAAGATGAAAGTTTTTCATATTCTGGACGAATATAGATTTTATAAAACCACTTTAAACACACAGGGCTGTAGTTGCCTTCAGTTTCTAAGTTTCTGACCTTACCGTTTTACTGCTTCTTTCTATCCTTCATTTACATTTTACCATATACCTTTTGTTTCTTCCTTGTCTCTTAAGTTTTTAGTTTTTCATCCGTTTTAAACATGAATGAGATATATTTTGGTTACTGTATTGGAATCAGATGTCTTGAATAGGGAGTTGAAGTGATGAATATGTGATTGTTAGTTAGAGAGTTGTTACTCGAAATACGAACTACTGAATTACGAAAATAAACTATATTTTAACAATTAATTTAAAGTGTTTGAAATTAGATGAATTAAGATGCACAACTTTAAATGAATTATGAAATGATTAATAAATATTAAAGATGTAATGTTTAAACCTTGAATAAGGACGCGCTCGTGATGTGTGAAGCTTAACTGCTTGCACTGACGTGAACTGGTTGATAACTTGTAGATAACTCGTAGAATACTGATTTGATACTGATGTATATCTCGTGTATAACTGATCTATGACTGATAGAACACTGATATGTAACTCATAGAACACTGATCTATATCAGTGTTGTATGACTGATACAATACTGATCCCCTCCTCCGACGTTTATATTGGTATCACTCACACATTGGCTGGTGTGTAAGTACTTGCTACACTAAGACATCTCTTGCAGTATGTTGACCCTAGGTAGGTCGGTGACCAGGATGGCGACAGATGGTGCCCAGTCGGTGGTTAACAAAGACTGTTTGTTGGTAGATGATAGCCAGGTGGCCTCTTGAGTGTACAGTGACCCTTGTAAGAAG